>APFE031525387.1:86141-108010 GCA_000404065.3 Pinus taeda | reverse complement strand
GGGGGGGGGGGGGGGGTCACAAGGGTCAATATAGAGAGACTATCCTAGATTTGATCAAAGACCTTCTGGAAACAGACTTTGCTACCATTCCTAGGAAACAGAATATGCAGGCCCACAGTCTGGCCACTTTTGCTAGTACCTGCAAATTTCCCTTTCAGCCCAACCATCAATACACTGCAGACAGGGAAAATTTTAAGAACCCCCCCTAAATTTATATGTATAATAAATGGGAAAATCTCCATGTTATATAGGAAAAATGGAAGGTGATTTTATCAATAATATAATATGTATATATAATTTTTTGGGTAATCTCTCACCAGTCACGACAAATATTTTACTCAATTATAAAATCTTGTAAGATCTTGGTGAATTTCACTAAATAATAAAACGTTGTAAAGTCCTAGTGAATCTTAGCATTGTGAACTCTTAGAGATTTTTTTGAAAAAGTATAAAACCGTATATGACAAGAGCCACATGGTGGTAATATCACTTTTTTTTTTTTCACATTTCGATGACATGGAACTTGTTTATAAAATTATAAAAAATCCAACCAAGTCCCTTATAATATGCAGGTAAGCTTATAACAGAGTCTGATACCTCTACTATGCTTGTCTTCATTCAAGTGTCATAGGTGCTATACTTAACACTGTGAATCACAACTCTCTCAGAACTCAACTCTATAGTGTAATTAAAACCTTTGGAAATTGAATCTGACAACTCTATAAAAAGAATAGTGAAATAGAAGCTTTTGTGATAAAGCCCATAACTATCACTGCTAAACAATCAATCTAGACTATGAAGTCTTCCATCTTGATCACAATCATGCTCACGATCAAGGGAGTGCGACCACCTGGCCTAACATAATGGCCATCATAGCTTCCAATAATCTACAACCACCTTTTAAGGACATCCTAGCTCATGTCTCATGAATTTTATTCATCAATGTTAACTGATATAAATCTTATAAAGATAATATTAGAATCCTCTCCAAATTCACTATTAATACAAGGGTAAAGGTCCAAATGGAATTTTCTAGCTCAAGGCAGTAGCCAATACTAACTTTGGTATTTGTGACCCCTTTGTGGGGATGCCCCTACCCTGCCCCATTGGGTTTCTGCCTTATAACATAGTTCAAGGATCACAAGACTTTCCAATCTTCCTAATCCATTAGACACAGTTTATATGCTATACATAGTGAATGGAAAAGAAGCATTATAGAACACACAATTTCTCAGAAGGAAGAGAAATCTTAGCCAGTTCAATGTCAAAATCTTAACCACTGATTAATAAAGAATAACAAGTAGTGTAATGAATTGTTCGAAGTTATTTATTTACAAGCTGTAAAGAATGTAGTGGAATGGAAAATATTACTTAGGCAACCCTTCAATATTTTCTACTAATATGTCTGTGCATGTACATATGAAATTAAGAGCATTGTTGAATACAAAGTTTCCTTTTCTCTTGCCTCCATTTTGACAAATCCGTGTGAAATTATTGTCACTTTGAATCTCCTTTCCTATGTGGATGTTTTGACAAATCAATGTGAAATAAAAGTCTCTTTGAATTTCCTTTCCTGTGAGGGATCACATCCACAGCTGATTAGTAAAAGATAATCTACTATATATTATGTTCAAGAAACTGATTGCAATCTACAGTGGAAACGAGACCTCAATTCTTATTCTGAATTTGAATATATCAGGACAACATAAGAGATAAAAATGCATAAGGCCTTAATAGCTAGAAAACAATCACTCCATCATTACAGGACCACCTAGATTTCAGCACTTAATCTAAATAATGGCACTAGTTGTAGTACTTATTTGCATTAACACCATGGAAAGACAATAACAATGTTTCAAAGCACACTTAGTGGAAAAGTTGTAACGTTCCGAGAATATTTAATGATAGCATTTGAACCTCGTAGATATGGTGGGGAAACTAGGGAACCCAAATCTTGGAAGATATCTCATACCAAATCTGAGAAAAAAAAAATGGAAAAAATCAAAATCTATAAATCAAGCAATGAATTGTTTACAAATCAAATACAATTCCTTTAACTAACAGTTAAATTGTGGTGATATATTTAAATATTTAGTAAGAGGGGAACTTAAAACCATGGAATATTACCTTTGTCATTACTGCCATCCCTCAGTGATTGAGATTACAAATCAATACTTATGGAAAGATTGTAAGAAATTCTGTGAAATAGTAAAGCATAACCTCTATTTTCAAGCAACAAAATCAAGACATTGTTACATCAAGAGCCATAATTGATACATAATCAATGAATCAAGTCCTTGTATGGCACAGGCTTGTTTCACAACCTCTATTTTCTCAGTAACAAAATCAAGACATTGTATGTGATTATTGCCAAAAGGAAACTGCGTTCTAATTTGGAAGAGGATCTTATCAAAAGACATCGATTTATTCAAAACTACAAAGCCTAATGGGTTACTGAAAAATAAGTTGGAATATGGGATCATGATACTTAAATTGAAAAAATATGCTTTCCTTTTAGAAACATTACAGTTATACAATGTTTTTTGAAAGCATTAGAATTTGAAATTGGGCCTTTCTATCAAGACAAATTTTCATTAACAGAATGTACTTTCCTGCCTGAAACATTGTAGATATCCAAGAAAAATTGAAAAGCATAAAAGAACTTAGCATAATGTACTTTCTTTCCTTCCTTAACATTATTAAAGAGTTGATGTTCTCCAAGTCATCAGGTAACTTTCGAAGGAAATGGTAGTTAGTAATAGTCCAATTCACAACTGAAAATGTGTCACAAATACGAGGGGACATCTCCTCCAAATCAAAAAAGTGCTCCAGGTTAAAATCTAGCATTATTGTAAGCTTAATGCTTGACTGGGTGTTATTGAACCCAGACATTTTTCCAATATTCACTAAAAGCTTAAAGATAGCTTCTCTAAGCTCTACATGACTTTACTATGCTCTTGAAGTGGGGACACATGTAGCCTCTCCAAGTGAATAGTCTTAAACTAAGTGAAGATAAGGCCGATAGATCATTTAGTGTGGATCTCTTTAACCCATAATTGAATAATATGTCTCTCTTGAACCCATAATTGAATACTAGTAGGACTTTCAAATTTTTCATGGAACTCAAAAATGTTGGAAGAAAGTATTTGCTTCCAGAAAAGAATAAAACTAAAGCCTCTGCTTGAGAACAATTGATGTCACACCACTAATACTTCTCCATGGAATTCGTATAGGTAAACCACAAATGCAGAATTCCATTAGAATATTGTATTTATTGAATACACAAAATGAAATCATTGCATTTCTTTAAAATATCTTTTGAAATCAAAATTACCGAAATTACATATCGATAACCTAGTGGGTGTAGGATAAAATTCACCCGTGTCATTCACAGAAAGCATGAGAAGAAACCTAATACTATATATAAAACCAAGAAAAATTCAAATTCATCACTTCTAGGGACCTCTTAACCACCCTGCGAATACACAAGTATGTTCCTGTTTGCAGTTAGAAAAATTATCCAAATTACAATCTGTATACTCCAGCATATCTTGGAAAGTTATAGAAGGATCACTAGTGCAATCAATCCATTCCTTTTAGCCCTGGATTTGTTTCAGTTCAAAATAGAAGTATACAAATATACTTGTCCAATGTCTATGATTTAACCATTCACCTTAAGATGTTTTTACAATATAATTTTCTAAATCTATTTAATATCTTCATTATCATAAAAACCAACCTATATCCATCTTAACTCCACATCTACCACTCTTAGGGGAATGAAATCTATTTATCCCTCTAAGCACTTGGTAGACCTAGAATTAAGATGGATCTAAGATGATGGAATTCCCTTTAAATAGTCATGCTCACATGAATACCATGGTATTCCATGGGTCAATACCATGGGTTATCATAAACTTGGAGCTTAAAAATTACTATTAGTAATTTATAAAATTTAATAAAATGAATAGTTGATTTTTATTTTAACCAAGCTAAAAGGTTTAAGATACGTTAAACTACAACATTCATTTTTACTCTTGATCCACCAAGCCCTTAGAGGGATCAAATATTTTTTCACTCTATGCTAGTTCTCATATCACGATATTTGATACCTCTTGGGGGTTAGTAGATCCAGAGTAAAGATGGATCTATGCTGGTTTAATTCCCCCATTTAAATAGGCTACATTCTAGGTGAATACCATGGGTCAATACCATGTGCCATTTTGGTGAATACCATGGGTCAATACCATGTGCCATTTTTATTTTTATTAATACTACTATTAGGGTTAATAATGTTTTTTTGCATGGTATTAATAACAATCTAGTCCATGGTATTTGTCCCATAGTATTTTTCCCATAGTTTTCACCTAAATATAACACATTTTTTGAGTGTCCCTTAAATATAAGGTGACTTATGGAGTAAATATAAAAAAAATGTTTTATTTGTTTACCATACCTCTCATTTATTTATATTTTATTAATTTACCATACCTCTTTTACAAATATGGTATTTGGCCCATAGGCTTCACTTAAATAAAACCTCTTTTTTGAGCCTTCATAAATAGAAGGAGGGTTATGGACTAAATATAAAAAGAGGTTTTATGTATTTACCATACGTTTAATTTATCTATATTTTTATTTATTTACCATACCTTTTGAGTAAGTATAAAAAGACGTTTTATTTATTTACCATACCTCCACTTCACTTATATTTTTATTTGTTTACACCTTGCATGTATATAAAGTGACTTATGGAGTAAATATAAAAACTGTTTTATTTATTTACCATACCTCTCATTTATTTATATTTTTATTAATTTACCATACCTCTTTTATAAATATGGTATTTGGCCCATAGGGTTCACTTAAATAAAACCTATTCCTTGAAAGTTAGGCAATGGAGATGGTAACACCTAATTTCAAGGGCTAAATTTACCGTTTTTACCCTCTCCCCTAAATAAGAGGGGGCTATTTGATGTGATTTGTAGTGACTTTAGGGAGTAAATAAAAAAATGTTTATATTTACCATACCTCTAATTTATTTATATTTTTATTAATTTACCATACCTCTTTTATAAATATGGTATTTGGCCCATAGGATTCACTTAAATAAAACCTATTCTTGAAAATTAGGTCGAATGGAAGATTGGAACTCCTAATTTCAAGGGCTAAATTTACCTTTTTTACCCTCTCCCTTAAATATAAGGTGGGCTATTTGAGGTGATTTGTAAAAATGTACTATGATACAGAATATTCACCCACTAAAAATTTAAAATCCCTTAATTTCACTAAAGGGCGAACATTCGCTCCTAAAATTTTCCATGACTGCAGAAGTGAGACATAGGCCTGCCATACTTGAAAATTTGAAATATTGGCGAGATCTTCTCACGGGATTCCCAAATTTATGACTTCATGAATGCTGAAGGTGAGTTTCAGAATTGTAAGATAGTGGGATAGATGTAAATATTTTAGATATAGCTAAACCCAGTAATTTTACTAAATTAGAAGTAGATATTTAGAAAATGTAGAAATAGAATAAATAATGAATGAAGATCCTGAAATTCCAAATCTTAAAAATAATTTTTTGCCAAGGGATTAGTCCCCTTAGAAGATTTGTTTGATTCCAATGATGTAACTAGGAGACCAAAAATGGAGCCTTTGAGAGCATATATAGAAGAATGTAACATAGGAAATGAAAAAAACCTAAACTCATTAAATTATCAAAAGCCTTACCTTCAGATGAAAAGATTAAATACATAAATCCATTTAATGAGTTTCAAGATGTATTTGAATGGAGTTATGAAGACCTAAAGTCTTATGACACTAGCATAATTCAACACAAGATACCTATCAAAGAGGATCATAAGCCTTTTAAACAGAAACTTAGGAGAATTAATCCAGTTCTTATGCCATCTATTGAGTAGGAAATAAAGAGAATGTATGATTCCCAGATTATATCTCCCATTAGATATTCAGATTGGGTTTCAAATTTAGTCACTTTCAGGAAGACAACTGGAGAAATCAGACTTTGTGTTGATTTTAGAAATTTAAACAAGGTCTCATTGAAAGACAACTATCCCTTACCAAAACTGGACCATATCCTTCAGAGGGTAGTAGGCTCATCCAAAATTTCATTGCTTGATGGATTTTCTGGATATAACCAGATCTTAGTTCAGCCAAAGGACCAAGCCAAAACTTCGTTTACTACTCCTTTGGGTACCTTCATATATTTGAAGATGCCTTTTGGATTAATGAATGCAGGAGAAAATTTTCAAAGAGATATGGATATAGATTTTTCCAAGGAGATCCATGACTTCCTAGAGGTTTACCAAGATGACATCACAGTCTTTTCGAAATATGATAATGAACACCTAGATCATCTGAGAGGAGTTTTCATTAAATGTAGGAAATATGGTATTTCCTTAAATCCCAAAAAGAAACTCTTTGGTCTAGAAGAAGGTAAAATGTTGGGACATATAATATCCAAAGATGGAATTAGAATAGATCCTGATAGAATAGAGGCAATCTTGACCATCACCCATCCTACAAACATCAAATAACTACATTCATTTTTAGGCAAGATAAATTTTCTTAGGAGATTCATTTCAAATATAGCAGAATTCATTAGAGAACTAAATAACATGTTAAGAATAGATTCGGAACTTAAATGGATAGTGGAAGCTAAAAAATCCTTTGAGGGTATCAAACAAGCCCTTACCAAAACTCCAGTCCTTATATGTCCTGATTTTAAGAAAGATTTTATAATTTTTTATTTTGCTTCAGAACATACTATTGTAGCAGTCTTGTTGCAAAATAATGATCAAGGATATGAAAATCCCATTACATTTTTCAGTAAATCTTTAAGAGATGAAACCCTAAAATACAACATAATGGAAAACATGCATTAGCTTTAGTGAAATCTATTAAATATTTTAGAGTATACATCTTGTATTCACACATCATTTCTTATGTTCCAAACTCGGTACTAAAGGAAATTTTGACACAAAATGGGCCTGAAGGGAAGAGAGACAAAAGGATTGCCACAATTTTGGAATATGACATAGAAATAAAGCCTACTAAACTTATCAAAGTCCAAGGTTTAGCCAAACTCATGGCTGAATCGAACTGTCAGGCCCTAGATATAAATTTCATTGGTACCCTTGATGATCAAGTAGAGATGGTGACTCAACAAATTAGTGAACCTTTTATAGATTCACATTGGTATGTAGATATTATATTTGTATTACTAAATTTACAAGCTTCTACTTGTTTATGTAGAACTAAAGCTATATTTTTGAAAATGAAATCAATGAGATATTGTATCATAGATAATGCTTTTTTTGGAAAGACAATGGTAGTATTCTATTAAACTATTTACTAAAAGATGAAGCTGATAAAATTATTCAAGAATGTCATGCAGGATATTGTGGAGGACACTTGTATTGGAAGACTACTACTGACAAAATTCTAAGGGCTGGTTTTTACTGGCATACTTTTTTTGCAAAAGTTAAGAAACATGTGACCTCCTATCATAAATGTCAGATATTTGAGGGAAAAATAAAGATTTTACCTTTACCTCTCAAACCCATCTCCACAGAAGTGCCATTTCAACATTGGGAGTTAGACTTCATTGGAGAAATTCACCCAACCTCCTTAGCCCAACATAAATGGATTTTGAAAACCACTGATTATTTTACCAAATGGATAGAAGCCATCCCTTCTAGACAAGCTACAGACTCAATCATTATCTCCTTCCTTGAAAATAATATTCTGTCAAGATTTGGATGCCCCAAAAGATAATTACTGATAATGTAGCTGCTTTGAAATCCCAACAAATTGTGGACTGTTGTAACAAATACCACATCACCCTTGGTCACTCCACTGCCTATTACCCTCAAGGTAATGGACTTGCAAAATCCTCTAACAAAAGCCTTGTCAATATCATTAAGAAATTACTGGAAGACAACAATAACACATGGAACAAAAAGTTGGTCAATGCCTTATGGGTAGACATACTAACTACCAGAAAGCCCATTGGTACATCTCCCTATCAGTTAGTATATGGGATGGATGTTGTTTTTCCATCCTCTTTCGGAGTTCCAGTGATGAATATAATCCAGGAGTTGCAGGTAGAACCAAATATCCATAGGAGGATAAATCAAACAACACACTTGCAGCAGTCCGGAGAAGAAGTCTATGTCAAATCACAAGTAATCCAGGATAAAATCAAAAAGATTTTTGATAAAAATAATAAAGCTGATGATTTTTACATAGGTGAAAAAGTACTTAGATGGGATTCTAGAAGACAAGAAAAGGGAAAACAGGGAAAATTTGACTTTTTGTGGCAATGCCCTTATGTCATTTATGGTTACAGAGGTAACAATGTTTTTATCTTAAGAGAGATATATGGATCAGATCTACCAGGAGGACTTGTCAATGGTAGAATGCTGAAGCATTACTTTTCCACAAGTCAACAATAGTTCACCTTACTTTATTCATTGTATATAACAGTGCAGAGTTCACATTGGATTATATGGTAATCTTTTGAAGTTGAAGCCCGGAGAGAAGGCCATGATCTTTGAAGGTTTCACAATCATAAGTATGAATAAAGCATAATCATATAGGAACAGTTTACAAGGTAACTTCAACCACATTTTCAAAGGCTACTAATCTTAAAGTTCTTGACATTCCACCATGAAATGCCATCCCCATGTGGAGCCATTGTTAGGGTCCTATAATAATAGGATTCATAATTTTGAATTGGCTATGGTTGGTCTTGTAATATTGTAAATAATTTTTCTTTTTGTAAAATGTTTTCCGTATTAAAAAATAAAAAATGTAAAGAGGGTATGTCCTAAAAGAATAATCAAAGGACAAAAACAAAGATAAAAAGATAAAAAAAGTGAAAAAAATGAACCCAAAACAAAAAATAAAACATATCATGAAAGTGTGCAAATTCAACTGCCACTACTTATTACTTTACAATGCAAAATAATGGTTGTGTGTAGCTTGTCATAAATGCCACAACCTATGATAGTCAAATAGCTTAATCTTGATTAATTAATGCTTTAAATTTAATGTTTATAGATAGAGAATAAATATCTAGCCAAACTGTTTAACCTTGGCAGATCAGTAGTTAGGTAGAGAATAAAAATGTGCTCACAAGCTTAATCTGAGCCATTGGAAGTTATAAGGATAGAATTAGATAGTTTTCTTGTCAAAAGAAAAGGAAATAAAGGGAATGCTAGCTCAAATGCACCCAATAAAGTGAAGAAAAAATGTTATGACAAATAATTGGTAGGTAGAGGAAAGATTGCAAATGTATAAGGTTGCTCAGTCAAAATCACATTTATCATTGTTAATCCTATGTTTCATGTGCAGGAGCATTTATGAGAGTGAAAAGATGTTCGCTAGCTTATTTTCTTAACTTCCCCTTATTTCATTTCACCCCACATACACATTTACTAATTTCCCCATTATCCCCTCATTTCTTATTAAATACTTGTTTCCCTTCATTTTGACTCTTATCCTTTGGTTTCACACATTTCCCTAGTAAGTTACCTTCCAAAACTCACCCCCTACCCAAAAACCCCTTTTCCCTACTGTGAAACCCATTCCCTATTGCAAAAATCACCTTCCCCCCTTATTAACTTATTTTCCCTTCAAACCCCATAAAAACCCTTATCATAAGTTTTTACCCCCCCGCCCAACATTATTTAAATTAATTCCTCAATTCATATTTCCCCGACAAAAAACTTTTAACCCACCAACCCTTGGTGCAGTTAAACTAACCCTGCCACATTAACCTCTGGTCCCACTCCATTAGACCCACTGACTATATTTTAAATCCATGCCTTGGTTATTAATTAATTACAATTAATTGTAATTAACCCCCTGGGCCCCACAAATCATTACTCTGTTTCCCTTCGTGCATATTGATAGTGTGACAGTCGTCTGATCTTCCACCCCCAGATTTGATGACGTGCATCCATATCACGCTCATTCACTATCCAACTGTTACAAGCCTGAGAGCACACAAGATTCACAGTTTTTCTTGGGCACTGTTCTGTACGTGGCAGCACTAGACGAGATCGTGTGCTCTCAAGGAAATACCACCTGCCTCCCAAAAGCGGTGCGATGACCTGTAAAACTGCCTCCCCGCCAATAACCAAAACCATACATTGTTCATTTGTATTCCGCACCAAATTGTAACCATTGCCAGTTAAAAGCCCCATTTCGATTCTTTTTGCTCGTTTGCACTGTAAATATTGCTCAAGCCTTTCTGCAACACCCTGAGCCTATGCGACCAAAATTGACTGCCATCTACTACCTAAAGAAGCTCCAGACACCCAATTCAACCATCTAGTTCACAACTATAGCAGTTGTACCCTCTGCACTCACCATTGAACCAGTTTGCAGCCCATACCACCAAATTCCAGGTATTTTTGGGAAAACCAAAATGACCATCTAAATTTGAAAATGTACACTTAAGTTTAAATACTAATTAATTGAAATTAATTAATACATTTTCCTAACTGAAGAGTAATTTTCTTGTATACCCAAAACCCCTCTTTTGCAAACTGCAATTGTCCTCTCACTGTACCAGAGTTTCCCAAACCTTAATTCTATAGAAAATACAGGCCTAATCCCAATCCATAAACTCAATCATGGCTTCCCAAACCTCTCTGAATGTGAGACCTGTGTCAACCCCTCACTTGGACATCGACCATTTGGCACTAGCAGACAGGGATTTCCAGATAAAATATACTTCTACCCCAGCCCACCTTCTGAAGCTCCACTACTGGAGTAAGGATAGATTCCTGAACCATACTAATGAAATCCATCTATGGGAATCCAATTTACCCAAATACCTATTCCCAAAAGTTCACCCATTCCCTGATATCATACATTTTGTCATTCCTACTATATCCCTAGCCAATGGGCTATTGTTTTCCCTAACCAGTAGCTCTTATTTGCCATCACTCTAGAGTCTATCAACCAAATGCTGCAAATCCAATCTATCCTTAATGAGACCCCATTATCTATTGGAGACCTATTAGACTTATATATCACAATAGACCTGGTAAAGATAAGACAAATCTTCCAGACCTTCATCATTTAAGACCGCCACACTCCCACAAATAATCCACCTTATGCTACCACCATTTTTTTAGAGACAGGCAAACATATAATCACCATGCTCTCTTGCATTCTAGGATATACCTCAGATGAGCAAGTGGATGATTTTATCATGGCCTTCCTATCCATCTTCACCCCAGCCAAGCCTCCTACTATCATGTACAATTATGCTCAGCTCATTGCAGATAGGATGCATGAACAATTCACCAAATTTCCAACTGAAAGAGTTTTTAAATACTCTTCAGTGTTATTTCACATGTTTCTATGTTATTAAGAAGATAAATTCCTTTTCAGCATCCAGAAGTTGGATACAAAGGGAAAAGAGAGATCAGTGGTCTATTGGACACCCTTGATCCAGAAACACTCCATAGAATTTACCTACAAATACTTCATAGATTCATTTGCCTACCTAGTCATGAACTTGCTGACCAATAACACTCAACCTAGAATCAACTAAGAAATCAAGAGGGTGCTACAGTTGGCTAAGAACAACAAAGTGGCAGACTGGTACCTGTACCAGAACCAGACTGATATTAGGATCTATGGTTGCCAACTAGCCCCTTATAAGTTTCCCAAATACCTCCCTATGAGGATATTTTCACTTGATTATTTTAGGAAAATCATCCATTTAGATGAGGTCAACTTCCTAGGAGCTAGGAAGAAGACCCAATTTAAAATAAAGAACCAATTGGGCCCCTTCATATGCAATAATAGAGAAGTTGGACCTAAGGCTGACAAGATATTACAACAGGTGAAATTCAGAAACAACTTCATGTGGCAGTATGACCCTCATGGGGTCATAAACAAATTGAGAATCAAGGTCAAATTGGGACCTTTCATCCACCGCCCAAAACCTGATATTGAATAGTTTGCCAACAAATTTGAGTGGTTGGAAAATACATTGATTGACACGGATAGCATATTAGTGGATGTTGAAAACACACTAATTGATGTTGAAAAGAAAATTGACCAGAGTTATTTCCTGGAGGTTCCATAACTAGGGGAACCAATCAGTAATCCTCATGGTTTATAAACCCCAACCAATGAGGACAGGAATCCAAAAAAAAACAGGGAGGAGGGCTCTAGTTCTGCCATGGAGACTATAGATGAATACTTTGAACTCAGGAAAGGGCCTAAGTTGAATCATGTGTCTAAACAGGAAGAGAACAATGAATTAGTGGAAATAAAAAACACTGAAACAATGGAGAAAAGAAGCAAAGACATAGCTGCTTCACATCAACCACAGTAGCCATCAACCTCCAACACTCAAATGATTGAGATATAGCTGAGTGTTGAGGTTTACTCCTTTACAAGAACAACTGACAGAGAAAGAGACATCAAAGACAGGTACAAGGAAATAAAGATGAGGAATGAGTGTTATCTGGGAATAGTGTCCACTCGGATGCTGCTATTCCCACTAAAATGGGTGGCTATCTTAGAAACAAACAATCAAAGTCTACTATTGCCTCCTTTTATGAAAATGGATGAGAGGAGAACCAAGAGGGCCAACCTGAGTCTTGCGCTTGATTTCCTCTCCTTCTTGATAGAGTTTTGTCGCTTCTCCTTTGTCTACCCAGCTTCAAAAGAACCTGTGGAATCACATCAACATACTACTATGCAAGAAACAAGGATATAAAGTCATAAATAATACAGGATCAGATGGGTATTAACCATATACATGCATATATAAACAAGTACACAAGAATATGGAAGGAAACAAGAATAGCTTTATTCAGATGAAAGGTAGCAAGAATATTATAACCATGTGCTCTGACCCAGCATCATCCTCCAGCTAGAAGCCCTTCTTCACCTCAAGCAAAGCTAGATCACCCAACATTGTGAATGTACACCAGAATACCAACAACACTTCTCTATAAGATACAAATTTCCAGCCTTTGGATCTCTGTGATGAGGGATCCATATATAGATGATTACAGAGAGGTGAGTCATCTTCTGGGATCTTGATTAGTGTCCACTCTATGATAGTTCCTTCTTCCACTTGGAGAATGATGATCTCTTACTCATCCCTAGTCGAAAATGGAGTGGTAAGCGTCAGAGGGGAAGCTTTTGGAAGATTCCATGATCTTCCACCTCGCATTTTGGTCCCTGCCATTTGTCCATTCCCGACCATCACACCCTATAGAGGACCAAATAAGTATGCATCGCATCTTGTACATTGGGAAGATGATATGCATCGCACCCCCTGCATTGAGATTTCAGTATGGTCCAGTTTTGACCATTTATGAGCAGTTTTCAGTGGCGAACTTCTGGGAGATGATGTAATCAATTGACCTTGTTCCTTTAGGCAGTGAAGAAACACTTTTAGGGACTTAGGAGCCCTCAGTTTATGGACATTTATGATTGGGGTTGAAGTGCCCAAAAATTTCTATAACAGTTGCCCCCTAAAGCATGAGGTCGTTAATATTTCTGATGTCGAGTGAAATGATTTACTATGAGGATTTGATTTTTTTCCAAGCTAGGAGGCAACCTCTAATAAGATACAATACAATAAATTATTTTGACAACATTTTTTCATGATCTAGCTGAGGCGGGCATTCCCATGCTTAGCTTTATAAATTCATTTTCATGTACATAGGATAGACAATTGTCTGTGTGACAAACTGATGATATGGACACATCATCATTTGATTTGGATGACCATCTTTTCGGCAATGATGTACACTGGATGTTTTTATATTCCTGAATATATCGCAGCCCAGATGGATGAAACTAGATCCGGGGTATTCAAAACTCGTTCAATCTTCACTCAGAGTACAAGTCGATCCATGTGAAAAATGTTCTAGAGTCGAACATGGAAAGACATCCCCTGATTACCAGCCAATGATGTAAGCTATTAATAGGCGCGACAGGAATCACCAATAATAACAATGACCCTCAAGGTACTACAGTACAATTTACATGGTGTGAAAAGGGACTTGGCTTCAACCACCACATAAAATCTCTCGGTCGAAGGCCATTGATGTAAACCTGTCGCCGAAAGTGAGAAACTTGCCATTGAGGCATGCAAGCTTCAAAGTACTGAAAGGGTTGTTCATAAGTCAACTTCTTGGATAATGAGCTGATGTTGATAAGAAGTGACCCATCGCAGGAGGGCCTTAATGAACCCCACATCAATGACACGGAATGAAGCAAATGATTTTTGAGGTGAAAACAAACTAACGATACAGGGTTTAGGGTGGCGATCATGAAGGAATGAAGCATGAATGTATTACAGTGGGTGAGACACAGGTGAATTGTCTGAATGACCTCTCTTGAACATATCAGCGACACTGACGATGGATTGGTAGCGTTAACCCCAAAGATGGATGGTGTGACGGACCAATGGTGATGACTAGTCAACGGAAAAACCCAACCTGGCATGGATGCGGAAGGAAAGTGTCATGTTCAAGAGTGACTTGCTACCAATAAAGTTTCTTCAAGTTTTCTCCCCTATTTTCCCCAGTCATTGCTGACTAGTACCTCTTTATTTTTGTCAAGCTTGAGGAGGATAACATATGCTTGTTCTATAATATGCCCTTCGGGCAAACCTGTCTCTATATTTTAGCGAGCCTAGCGACAGTGAAACTCGTTCTCGTCCATTTGGATGAGTTTGTCGCTATTCAGTTTTAACGAGTTTAACGACAAAGATAACTCAGTCTCTTTCAATTTTAGAGAGTCTGAAAGAAACGGAAAGAAGACTCCAAATATTATTTTTCATTGTATAATCGCTTAAGTTCGAAAAAGCGTAAAATAATACAAAAGGGATGATTTTTCGATAGTTTTAACGAGACGAACAAGACAAGCTCTCGATCTTTTCGTGTAATAATCCATCAGGTCCAAAAAGATTAAAATCTAGAGGAGGGATGGCACTTTTGATGCGAGCTAGAGAGGCCAATCACTCAGCAATCTTTTCATATTTTACGAGTCAGGTGAAAAGAGGTTAAAGAAGACTCGTTTTCAAGGAACGAGTGATGGTTTCGGGTAGTAGTTGATTCCAGGTAAGATTTGGAATTTTCCAGTAATGACAGTGTCACAAGGATGGCTAACAGAATCACTCTTCACAGATGTTCCTTGAAGGGGTAAAAAATCATATGAGGGTGAATGATCAGCTAAAAATAGAGTGGAGGTGATGGCGAGAACACGACCAAGGCTCAAAGGCTGGCAATAAGGCATTCAAAATGGTTATTTACCGGTTCTTTTTTTAATGAGCTTAAACATTGGGGGAAACATTTGCTCATGACTTATGTTTATTTTTTAATGAGCTTGAACTATGCACTAAAACTGCTTGTGGAGAGTTTATTTTTTAACAAGCTTGAACTCTATGACAACATTGCTCACTAGTCGTATGATAAGAAATGTCTCATTCGAGATGCTATTTTGAAGTGGCTTACATCTCTCAAGCTTTGCCATGGATCCTTTCTTTACGCAAGTTAGGAAACGACTAGCCTTATGGGTTTAAAGGGTTAGAAGTCGTAAAAATTTAAAAAATAAATAGCTGCTCTTCACTTGCATGCGGAAAGGTTTGCATTCCCCTAAGTATAGAGAAAAATTTCCAGGTTACCAAGAAAGTTCTATAAGCAGAGCAGATAAAATGCTTCCTTGGTGATGTCTATCGAAACAGACAAAGGTGAATGGCGCAGACGCATTCCACTCACATAACTTTGACGAAGGTATCTTATTCCAGCATGTTCCCATTTTCCTGTAAGGACGGGTTTGCCAGACTAGTCATATATCCCCCGCGAAAATCCACTCTATACCTAAGGTTTTCCTGTTGAAACAGACCAGGGTGCATGCCCCGTGGGTTTTAGTCACTCCTTCCTGAAACACTCGTGCTCACTAGGTGGACAGACTTGAGACAGATGAGACATTTCTTGTGTGAAAACACCATTTAGGGATGGCGTTTGAATATTTCCGATGTGTGATCCGGGGAATGACATTTGGTCCATGAGCTTAACCATTCTACCTTCATGTGGAAAACACATTACTCTAAAGAGTGAGGAGACAATGGCTCCCATGAAATAAATATAGTCGCGTCCAAGGCGTAGATTATAATCTAAAGGTCCTTGAACTACCATAATGTTCATGTGAACAATTTTCCTTCCCAAAGTAATGGGCACATTTGGAAGGATCCCTAAAGGTCGACTGGTTCCCTTGTCGAAGCCTGTCAGATTTCGCATTTCAGGAAAAAGCGATGGCGAACCAAGCGCTTTCCAAGTAGTTGAGGAAAGGATACTCACAGAAGCCCCTTCATCGATGATGATACCAAAAATGACCATTCTGTAAGCTTGTACAATGATTATGAATGGTACACTGGCTGGTAAACGGGGTCTGCCTAGTAGATTCCAGTCAAAGGAAACAACTAGGTTGCTTGGTGGGAGGACCAAATAGATGGTCGGATATGAATCTGATGAAGTTCCTTCCTACGATAAAGGAATGGGAGGATTGCCCCGCGTTATCACTCAGGTTGTCCCTAGGCTCCTGTATGGATACGGCCGAGGTAACCACAAACCAATCTTTGGATAGCAGGTTCTAGCCCACCTGCAATCAGAGAGGGCTCTATCTTAATGATTTAAATTTGTTGATGATTTTAGGCTAGCTTTTGGTTCAGGGGTTTTTGTTTGTGTTTGGATGGAAGGAAAATGCTTTCAGGCAGAGAGGAAATTTATGAAGTGATAAGTTTCAAACCATTGGGCATGGAGTCATGGGTGAGGATTATCAGTGTGTTTTCTTCGTCATAAGAGAAATATGAAGCAGGATAGCTGCTCATAACACAATCTTCAAACTAAAAGGATGAATGATATGTAAGGAATGAGAGGCACTTAAGAATATCCCACTCAGCTTAACAGAGGGAAGGATGATCTCTATCTAGGGGCAATGAAGAATCCCTGGATAACTGTCTTAGGTTAAGGCAAACATGAGCCATGTGGAATTCATATTTATGCCTAAACAGAGGAAAACATAAAGAAACAATAGAGATTGAGCATAGAGTGTATTTAAGCAAATTCTAAGCTAAACTTCTTTTCTGCTATTTAGATGGTAACATATGAATGGAAAATAGAGGTAAGAAGCACTTATTGAGTTATGCAATAGCACGAAAATTCCATAATCACTCTTCAACTGGTAAACACAGTGAACAATCCATTCTCCAAAGCTCATAAGTAGTCTTTGATTATAGAAACTTATCAGGTGTTATAGTGCGAGTCTCTCCTGGAGAAAAATTAGTTAAAGGTATCTTCTTTACTAACTAAACAACCAACCAACCAACCCTTAATACAGTATTGAGGGCTCTCTTTATAGTGAAAATATCTCAAACTATTTATTACAATCGACCTAAAACAGGTTTGCAAAAAGAGCTTTCTAAACCTAAAGTTGTGCCAAAATTAAATGCAGGTAAATATCTATTAAACTGTGTCAGAGGTAGCTGGATCAAAAAGAGTGCAATGTGGCCCTTGGTGTCTCGATGCAGTACTGCTGGAATAACTATGCTTTGGGATTTGTAGTTCTGTTCTGGTGTGAGTTAAATGTGCAATAACCATGATTTGAGAGTTTTGAGTGGCCTCGCCCCTTTCTTTGACTTTGCTGGAAGGTATTTAATTTTCAGCTGCTTTGGGCCGCTTGTTAAGATTTTCGTTGATACTCTTTGCCGCTACGTTGATGGTCTCTGCCGCTTTCGGATACTCTGACATGATTTCTCTCTGTAGATTTGATCTGATACTCTTTAATCTCTGTCTCTGGTCTCTTCCTGTCTTCAAATTAGTTTAATTTGGCAAAATCGGGCAATTTCGGGCTTTTTCGGTGAAAAACGGGCCAAGGAATCAAAAGATTCCCTAAAGATTCCCCAATATGGCCTATTTCCCATAGCGATGCGCGATTAGCGCTTCACGCTAATCGTGCATCAAAAACTGCCTTCGTTTCTCATTCCGGAGCTCCGAAGCTCGACTTTTGCTCTTGTGCGAATTTTCGGTTTTTTGGCTGCTGACGTCAGCAGTACGATGGATGACATCAGCATGCTGACATCAACAGTGGGGTCCTTTGGTACGGGTGTTGACGTCATCAAGGTGACGTGGCAGTACGGCGGGGTGACATGGCAGGGATACGTGGGCTGGGCGCAGGCTGGGTGAGGTGACGTGGAGGCGACATGGCAGGGCGAGGTGGTGCTCCTGTTACGTGAGGGGAGGACGGTTTTCCCTGTGCATCATACCACCTTTGGTATGGAGGTGGTTTCTATCAGGGGCGGCCCAATGCAATGGGAGGCCGCCACCTGTCCCGGTGTACGACGGAAAAACCGTCGGATGTCGGGTGGTAACCTACCACCACAATCAGGCGCGCGATGTGAATAAGGACTGTTGGATCTGGGGTAGGCGATCCGACGGTGGACGGAAAATGGAGATGCGTGGGGTTTAGTAAAGGCGCGCGCACGTTAAAGGATTAATTTTTCGCGGCGCTGTGGGTTTTAAACTTTAGAAAATGGGCAAACTGTGTTTTGCGCGGTGAAAACTTATCAAACAAACATTAATAGTTTTCACAGAAGAATGCGTGGGGACGATTATTAGCCTTTGGAAAGGGTTTTCTTAGTGTTTGGAAGGGGTCTAGACACTTGGGAGTGGAAATTTTTGTAGAGGGAGGGTTCTTACTAAAGTCCAGGTGACTTAGTAATTCCCAGTGAAGTATTTATGGTTATATTTCAACCAGGGGGAGGGGATATATACATAAGGGGATTATCTACATAGTTTTAGTACAGGGATAGGGAAAATATAGGGAGTTAAATAGTAGTGTCAATAGTTAACATGGAGATGACAAGGAAGCGCTAAGCTTCAGAGATCTTAGGCTTCAAAGGGGAGATAAAACCTTATAGAGAAAGTATGGATCCCCTTTGAGTGAAGAAGATCTTCACCCAGGCTAATGACATGAAAAATGATGAAACTAAGAGATATCAAGCAGATCTTGACCTCTTTTTGGGGAAATTAGTTAATGATTTGGGGGAGATGGAGGAAAGGAAGTTATTTATGCCTGTTTTGAGCTCTTTCACTTAAGACTGCCTGGTGATTGTGCCCTGAGTAGAGATGACACCTTGAAAACATAGAATTGATCAGAAAGCAAGATTCTGCAACCTCAAAACTACCTACCTAGCCTACTTACCTAACATTTTTTTCTTCTTTGGGTTTGGGTGCACTTATACTTGCAGACCCATCATTTCAATTTTTCTTTTTATGCCTTCCTATCTACAAACTACCCTTTTTTCTTCCAAGGGCCCAGATTAAGCAGTTGGAATCCTTTGATTCTCTACCTATCTAAGAATATGCCAAGATTATGCTGTTTGGACAGATTTTCATTCTCTATATTCTAAAACAAGAAATTGAAACCTAGGGAGACCAAGACTAAGCTGTTTGGACCTCCCTTTAGCTGAAAATTGTACAAAACTGGAATGACTTTTCAAAATTTGGAAAGCAGTTAGATGAACTCTAAGTAGCCTTCTTTGCCTGGTGACTGTTTAGCAAATATGGAGCATTGCAGCATGCAAAGTATGAAATATTTGGCCTATAAAATGTCAATCATGAAATATGAGTAACCTGCTGTAGCAGGAAGCTAACAGTGGCTCCACTTGGGGATGATTTCTCCTTGTGAGAAGTCAAGAACAGCAGGTCAGATTGCCTTGATTCTTTTGTTATGGTTGTGCTTTGAACTTGTTAGTACTGACTGTTGGATTGATTTGAACTTTTGGACTAGTAACAGCTCTTTCCTTCACTTGTACTGCTGTTAAACTGTAGAGCACTGCCTGATTTCTTCTGCGTGCTTTAGCATCATGAATTCTTACAAAAATAAAATCAAAATGTTGATATATACAAACATTCTATGTACATAATATAACACCACCTGCTCTTTTCAATCAAAAGGATCATTGTAGTGCTTTAGCATTCGGCCATTGACAGGGCCTTCTTCAGCTGTGCTGCTGGTGGGCTCCAGTATTGCAGCAATAATGCTGCAACTCCTGGGACTCCCTTCTTTACTTTTATCAACCCGGTTTTTCGTAACAAACTTGGAAGCGATGGTGTTGTATGCACAAGTACTAGCTCTTGCCGCAGCTGTCACTTGGTCAGCTGGCACAAGTCCACTTGGGGCTTAAGCGAACTTCTATGAGCTCTGAGAAAAAGCTTTTTAACCGATGGATGAAAGCTAACTCAAAGGAGGCTAATCTACTTGCAAAAAGGAACTGAAAGCCAAAAAGAAATGCAAACCCTAGCAAACCCCAATTCTACCAGCTAGTCCTATTGATGCAAGAATGAGAATGCAAACTACTGAATGAGATGCCATTGACTTCAAAAAGGGAAAATGCACATGTCTTAGTCTACTTTTGTTCTGGAAAGTATCCTTTTGTATTTTCTTGATTAAGTGTCGATTTTCACATGCATATACTTGAACTGTGCTTCACTGTGCAGGAGTGGACCAAGGAAGAGGAATGCTTGGAAGCAGTTGGAGATGCTCAGAGAGGGTCTAGGGGGCCCCTAGCACTCTTCCCCAGAGTCTCACAAGGTTTGGCTATCAGAAAACCTCACTTGTGAGCTTCTACAGGAAGTCTGCAGGGGTTCTACAGGAAACTTCAGAATTTCTACAGGAAACTTCAAAATTTCTACAGGAAACTTGGAAGTCGGTTTTTAGGAGGTGGATGCGTGAGGGAAGGTGCATGAATGGATCTAAAGGTAGGATAGGGGTCTAAACATGTCCTAAGGACTGGTGGGAGGTTTGGTGGAAGGCTGACTTGGCTCGGAGATGACTAAGGCAACGATGAGCAAGAAGGTAAGGTTTCGTAGACACAAAGGATAGATGGGAAAAAAGGTAGCTTAGCTATGACACAGAACAAGAGGCTTAGATGATGCTTTGGGAGGATGGATGAAAGGAGGAGGATACCCTGCACGGTGGGCCTTGATCAATTCTACACAAACCTGCAAATGATAAAATCCTAAACTAATCTATTCTATCCATCAATCAACATAAATGAGCAGTAACTTTATTTGGGAAGAAAACCTTGTACATCATCTATGGAAGGAAACATTTCAGATGTCCAACCCCATGACTAATCTCTGCAATTAAACAAGCACACTAAAAGATTGCATAAGCAGCAAACTAGTGTTTTTGTGAGGCAGCCCTGTTTTCCTCAATTCCAGCCCCAAACCCAATAAGGCCAAGGTGAAACCAGGAGTGTAGTTGTCTCTTTTTCTTGGAGATCTTTGCTGTTATTACTCTACCAAAACATCTAAACCAAAACCATTCATAAACAGTGATCTATTCCAGCATCATAACAAAATCTACTTAACAACAAGGTGTTCAAATGCATAAGAGAGAAAAAAACAGTGATACGTAAAGGAACACAATGGTATAGAAAGGAGGTCCTAGGCTCTCAGGTTGGGCCCAACCCTAAGAGCTTTGGCTCCTATAAAAAACTCAGGCTTGTTAGGAAACCAAATTGCTTATCATTATTCAAAAAGAGTCATAACAGTTTTGCCAAAAATGGCTACAAGAAAATAGAGCTACTGCAGCACTGGAGTACAAAGTACACAATAGGTTCAAAAGTCTTTTTACGAAGGCTGAGGCCTCAACATTTATAGATAACGAGGGACCTAGCTGGCCTCCTCAATCCATGGAACTCGGCTGTCAAACTGTGAGTCAAACAACCCCTTTCTAAATGCTGATTGGCTGCCTTCTAGATTCGGCTCGGTGGTCTTTGGAGCTCG
>APFE031525387.1:60618-83910 GCA_000404065.3 Pinus taeda | reverse complement strand
TCATTTTTAAGAAATCATTTGCAACGAAACCATGTATGATAGGGACCAAGGGAAAGAATATGCGTTATGACAGTGGTATGGGGCAGCATTGTCCATTTGATTTTTGTCTTTTAATGAAGCAAACTCTGCTATCTGGATAGGATTCATATACATTCAGGGACAAGGGAAAGAGGGTTTCATTTGTATTTTTATAAAAAGGAGTTTTGGTAACGTGAAAGGGAATGATAAAGAGGTAAAACAGAGCTTCAGTTTAGGAATACACAGCAGCATAATTTAGCATACCATAACCACAGCAATATGTCCATTTTAACTATATACACAGCTGCAACTTTTAATTTTTCTTTTTATAAACCTTACAACAGCAGCTTGCCCCTTTTTTTTTTTTTATACCCAATAATATCACTGTTTTCATATTTGGGTCATTTCGGCATTTTATTTTTGTTTTTCTTTTCAATCATTTTTTTTTTTTTTTATATATATATATATATTTTTTATTCTTTTTGCTTTATTTCCTTGCTGCTGGTTTGTTTAATTTGCTTTGCTGTGGGACAGATATTTAGGGTTTAGTGGGAATATGAATGGCACTAGGGTTTTAGCAAATAGATTTGGGGAGGGATGGGTTTTTAGAAATTTAGGATGGGAAATACATTTGTTGCAAATGAAATAAGAGAAAGATATGTATTAACATCTGTGAATTAAATTTAAAGGAAACAAGGGAGGGATAAATAGGACTAAAAACCTTGAAGAACAAGCAAACCCTAGCATATTTGCCTACATTGACAACATTTAAATCCACCATTTCTCTTGCCAATTTTTGAAGAAGAAAACCATGAGACTTGTCATCATGCATTCATCACTTGCCATCATGGATAAATTCAGAGCTTACCTGGTCGATTTAGCAATTTAGGAGGGCGATTTTAATTGTTTGAGCAATTTTCTGGCAAATACAGATCTACCGGTCGCACCTCTGCTCTATCGGTCGCTCTGGCCTGACCCGTCGCACCAGTTCTGGAAATGCACAGAGTGAGTGGCTCTGACCGGTCGCACTTCGCCCAACAAGTCGCACTTCTGATCTATCGGTCGCTCCTCCAGAAATGACAGAAATCGTATCAAAATCGCCTTGTTTTGATTTCTCTTTGTGTCTTGCAAGTTTACAATGGTATAATGAGGCCATAAAGAGAGCTTTTGGGTCTTTATAGGTCCACTTTAAAAAAAATATTAAAACATTAAACCCACTTTCAAATGTTGCATGTTTTGGCATTTGCTTTAACACTATTTGTTTTAATTTTCACTTTGCCTGGAATTGATTTTTTAAGTGTTTTCACTTGGTTCTTTTTGCAGATAAATTCTCTGATGGATACTGATGAGGAAACCAGGGTATTGCCGGCATTCTGAAGATTTATGAAGATTTTCCTTATTTTTGCCGTTTCACATGACCTTGAGTTTAAAAAAAAACAAGTTTTTTAAACCAAGGTATTAATGAGCTGCAGCTGATGAAAAATATCAAGGAACATGGTTACATACCTCCTTCTGGCTTGCTGGAGACCATTGGACTTCAGACTCATGACTTTGAAATGATTTTGACCGAAACCCTAAACCTAGGAAACCCTAGACCTAGACTTGGGATTTACACAAGACAAAACTGCAATAAGTGAGACACAAGTTTTTCACATGATATGGTGATATGACCTGATTCCAGCAAAGCCAAGAAGGGAACAAGACCAGCTCCTCCATCAGTGTTATGGCATGCCTAATGGGATGCAAAACTGATGCTGATGGGACACCTACATATGCATATGCAAAGAGCTTTTGATCACTGATGGCGGGCTTAAGACCGACACTAACAGGAGGAAGAGATGAAGGAATATTTTCTCGGCAAAAAGATCAGGGTGATAAGGCAGGATGCGTACGATTGCGATGACAAGTTTAAGGCCTATCACTGTGAATTGATGAGTCTGATGCCTTGGATTGGACCACACATTGCTAACCGTAGTGACCAGGGTAGTGCACTGCAGATGGTAAAGTACGTAATGCCGACCGTAACAATAAAAGGTGGGTATTCTCTAGGAAACATGATGGATGATAGGATGAAACTTCACACGGGTGGTGCGACCACCTGACTATGCAAAGGAAGTACAGTCTTAGCGCTCTAGGCAGTTGAAAGGAAGTGCGGGACTATAAACTATTCTAAATGGGAGCTGCGTGATGTTGGAGCTAAGCGCAGAAGCAAAGAGTCACAAGGTCCGCGCCCATGCACAGGGGGCTGCGCTGCCGCGAGGGTTGGCTAGAAAGTGACCGTTGAAGTCACTATTCACGATGGGATGCTCGACTTAAGACCAAATGGAGTGGGCGACAGGCATTTAAGACACGATTTACGGGCAATATTTGGGGAAATCTGCTGCCAAGGGAGCATTAATGAACTAGATTTGGGGGAAACGGTTGAATTCAAATTCAAAAACCATTATAAATTACAAGGGGCTTCCCAAAAAGCAACACTTGGTCATTTATGAATTGAGCTATTGAGCAGAGCCTTGATTGTTGTGTGCCGAGCGTTGATTGAGCCCCATAGTTCGCGAGAGCTATATTTCAGGAGGGACATGATAGCAACAACTGAGGACATTATGGAGATAACAAAAATGACCGCTGAAGAGGCCGTGCAGGCCCTGACTGTGGGGGACGCCCTGGAAGGTGTCGGGATTGTGGCAGAAATCCGAAAATCACTACGCACGCCAAGACATAAGAAGGACAAACAAGCGATGGTTCCCGTACGTCTGTCCCCGCGAAACCCACTGCACATCAAGCTGTCAATGGAGGAGAAGGGGAAAGTCGTCACCATAGAGACGAATGAAGAAGAAGAAGACCTAGAGGATCTTATCATCATAGAGGACAAGGATGAAGGCATGGAGGAGGAAACTCAGCCTGCGCACCCCCCGACAAAGCTACCCGCTTATGTCCCACCATGAAAAGGGAAGGCTAAAGTACCCCAAGATCTTGACGAGACCAAGAGCTCGGTCCAGACTCCGCTTCTCCCCGGCAACATTATTTCTGAGGGCACGCACCTGGGACGGGTGCAGAGCTTAAAATTCGAAGATTGGTACCTCCCTAACCACGAGAAGTTCCCTCACCTTGAGACCTCACACCTCATGAAGCCCAAGAAGAACACCGCGGTGGGAGTTACAAAATTAGAGCCACAAAAGTGGTTGTGCAGAGTGGAAAATGCTGGGCTACTGAACCTACTCTCAGTGCCGCATTTCCATTGTAACCATTTTCGTCATCAGGCAGCTGCTTGGCATGGTGCCTGATGGGTGTTTATGACTGGAGGAGCCCATCCCCATCACAACAAACTTGATTCACCGAATTTCCTGGCTTCCATGAAAAGGAGAGGACCTTGAGGACATCTCAGAAGGGAAAAGCAGTGACTTGGCCATCGCAGAGGCCATGAAGAAAAAGTACAAGCTGGCAAAGAAGAAAAGGGCCTACGCCATATCTAGCATTAATGAAAAGGTAGTGAAAGTGAGAACCCAAATACTAGTTGGTAAGGTTATGCACAAGTGTTGTGCAGACGAGGTACCCACGCCAGTGGTAGCATTGGTTGAGCAGTGTACGGAGGGAGTCCAATTGAACTAGTCCGAGTTCCTATGTAAGGAGTTTTTGGAGAATTGCCGTGAAGCTCAGGAATAAGGAAAAACATTCCACTATGCAAGGCTTATGCTGTCCATAGTGTTTGTGGCAGGGAATTACTGGAGGATATTCAATTCCACACAGTTGATAGGGATCTTCCAGAACTGCAAAGTACGCTTTGCTCTGGGCCACAAAGGATGCCAAGAGGATCTGCGACAGTAAAATAATCTGGGTGTTCATGGAGATGAACCTTAGAATGGGGATCAACCGCAAGCTGCGATTGTCGCCCACTGTCTACAACAACCTATAGAGTTTTGTGGAATTCAAAGCGGACATCCATAACATTTACATCAGAGCATGCAAGGACCCAACCAAACAATGGAGGAAGCTGCCCTTTGTAGCCACAAACGACGTCAACTTTAACGTACTGGAGGCATGGCTGCTGGAGTGGTGCACTCTAGACATCGCAGAGATAGAGAAGTCAATGGCAAAGAGGAAGAAAGATGAGGCCAAGCTGCGCATCGCATAATTGGTAGAAAATATAAGGAAGGAGACAACGAAAACAGAAGTGTGGGCGGCATGGGACACTACATAGACAACAACTGAGCAGGAAAAGGTCGTAGCAGCAGTAGCAGTGTAGGAAGCAGACGCGAAGGCGCGTGAGGACCAAACATTGCCTGTGGATGGGTAGGAAGTAGAGGAAGAAGAGGCAGACGCGAACTGACAAACCACGTTAACACAGTTGAAGCGCCAGCATCCAGCCGAGCGGACAAGGTTGCATAAGAAGGTCATGACATCGAAGTTGTCTATTGACCCGATCACCCTAACCGAGGGTGATCTAAACGACATCGGTGAGACAGTGTGCAATGTCACCTCCGAGACCCCCCAAAATTTCATGCAGGAGAACCAGATTGTGTTGGGGGCCCTCAAAGCGCAACTATAGGAGTTGCAGGTGCGCACCCCTCACGATGGTACCCTTTCAACCATCCTCACAGTTGGAACAATGACAGCAGAATAGATGATGCACACTCGGGTGACGAATAACATAGTGCTGCAAGAAGGGGCATTAGTGATAGAAAATGAGGCCAACAGACCCATGATTAGCGCGTTGAAGGGTCTCGACATCAACCTCGCTGCACTCCCATGGGACACCTTATACATTTTGCAGGATGGGATAACTGCAGAACTGTGGGCTAGGGAGAGCAGCGCACTACAAGTCATCAACGAGCAGAAAATAAATATGGAATAGTTAAGCTTGCAGTGCGACGAAGTGGTGTCATAGAATTGACAACTGGTACTAGTCATAGATGAAGCTTGTCAAAGCGTCCCGAAGATGGCTATCCCAGCAGACACTCTAGTAGAGGCGCACATCCACAGGTTAGCAGTAGGGGTGCATGAGGCGCGGGAGTAAATGACAAAGGTTCAGCTGGTGCTGAACCTTTAGATCACCGAGCTTTGGTTAAAGGCACAGTCATCCACCCTTCCAGAAGTCATAGAACAGTGCACTAGTGCTATTACAATGGGACTGGACAAAGTTGGCAGTGCAGTGCGAGACTACACCAACATGTTGGAAGAATCATTTGAGGTCCTCACAAATCTACGAGAGGAACCCAACATCCAACGCTTAGAGATAGAGGCACAAGAAATCTAATAGTAGTATGACAACGTCAAAGGAACTGTGCATACAGTGGCCCTCACTCAGAGGCTCGCCCGGATGCAACAAGCCAAAGTGCTGAAAGAACATGTGGATGCAGCATGACACAAGGAAGTAGTCCTGAAGGCGTGTGTTCAGCCTTGGATCGATGAGGCCTTCACCATCATAGCAGAAATTGAAGGTAATCTCACACACATGTAGGGGATGCATGCACTGATGCAGAGGAGCACTTCTGACACAACAATCTCGGAACAACACATGTAACAGATCCAACAGGCAGCAACTTAGTGTGTTGCTAACCTTGCCTAAGTTTGAGCACAGTTGGAGGGACTCCACGCAAAGATCTCTGCGCCGATAGAGTGACTCGAGGGCAAGTCACAATGTTTGTGTTGGGGGCCTATTGGGCATGGAATCCCCCCAAGGCATGTTTTGGGGCTTAATGCCCAAGTTTTGACAGAATCTTTTTGTAAAAGCTCCGTGAATTGGGGCGTGGGGCGCGAAATTATAGTAGAGTCATAAGGTTGTCCAACCTAGTTCTTTTAACGTAATGTCGACTAGATAGACCGACCCATGGTCCGCAGACCACGGGATTGTATAAATAGAGTGAGGCTCTAAGTGTATAAGATAACTAATAGAGGATAAAATAGAAGAAGAGGAGAAGTCTAAGTGATTGAGTTGAAGTGTAAAGTGTGTCTGTGGGTCATAGAGTAGGAGAAGGCTTTGCAACTGAGTGCACAGAGGCCTAATAGTTTGCAGCTGAGTACGTGGACCCCTACAACTGAGTGCGTAGGGCAGGTCGAGTCTGTAACCATTGGGAAAATCAATAAAGAGAAGTTTTACTACATTTCTCTGTAACTTTTCCTAGTTTAATGCATGATTGGATATAATTTGCAAGTATACTATTTATTTACTGCGCGAACCTGTATGAATGTTTTTGTATAACTAATTATAACTTAAGACATTCAAGGAGGAGAAGGTAATTAACTAGTACTGGAAGATAAGTAAGATCTCGGGTAATAGCGCACAGTGTGGCGTCGGAGCTCCACAACCCTTGGTTAGGGCTACGTGAAGGCAATGTATCAGATTGCAAGGAATGGGAAAGTGCACAAAGCAAATTGCATGTAGGAACAAACACTAGACCAATTGAACCTCTCAGACATCTCAAGGGTCCTGAAACCTGGTTCTAGCACCCTCCCATAATACTCTAGGTGAGACCTTAGTCCGCGCTCAGTGGACTGTTGCTGAAAGGGCCAGTAGTACAGGGATTTGTTTGGCTAATTAACTCCGAACCTGGGTCAGGCCCCAACAAGCCAACAATGACCTTGTCAACTTCATTCTTCAACAAAAAAATTTAGCAAAATACCTCTAACATCTTTCCAATATACAATCTGATCTAAAATGCAGAATTTCATAGATTTCAACTTGAGAAACCTAGCTTTCGTCTTAGTTAAACCAAGAGGAGCTTGTAAATTTTGTAATACAAATATAATATCTACATACCAAGGAGAGGTAGCAAAGGCTTATGATACCCATGGAGTCACGAGCTCTTCCTGTTCATCAAGTGCAACTATAAAATTAATATCTAGTACGTGAAAATTTGACTCAACCATTAGATTAGCCAATCCCTAAACTTTGATGAACTTGGTAGGTCTTATCTCAATGTCATATTCTAGGATAACTGCAATCCATTTGCCTCTTCTCCCATCTGGGTCAGTCTATGTAAGGATATCCTTTACCACAACACTTGGAACAAATGTAATTATATGGGAATGTAGGATGTACACTCTAAAGTCTTTCAATGTCTTCACCAAAGCAAAGGCTTATTTATCCATGATATTATACTTTAATGAGGCATCCCTTAAAGCTCTGCTGAAGAAAGCTATAGGTTGTTCATATCCTTCACTGTTTTTCTATAACAAGACAACTGCAATAGTATGTTCAGATGCAAAAGAAAAAATCATAAAATCCTTTGTAATGTTAGGGCTAATTAAAATAGGAGCAATGGTTAAAGCTAACTTTACTTCACTAAAATATTTCTTGGCTTCAATATTCCATTTTATTTTAATATCTTTCTTTAGGATGTTTGTAGTGGATCTTAAGATCTCAGCTAGATTTGGAATAAATCTCCTGAGGAGATTTATCCTACCTATGAAGGATTGAATTTCTTTCTTGTTTATGGGAGGGTCAATTTTCAGTATGGCTTCAAATCTATTGGGGTTTATCCTTAGACATTCTATTGAAATAATATGACCTAGAATTTTTCCCTCCTCTAATCCAAAAAATAGTTTTCTTGGGGTTCAAGGAGATACCATATTTTCTACATTTTTCGAAAACCTTTCTCAAGTATAATAGGCATTCTTCATCTGTTTTTCAAAAGATAGTAATGTCATCTAGGTAAATTACAATGAACCTATCTATCTCATCAGCAAATGCAATTTCCATTTCTCTTTGGAAAGTGGCCCCAACATTCATAAGACCAAAGGGAATTTTTACATACATAAAAGTTCCCCAAGGTGTAGTAAAAGTTGTTTTGTGTTGATCATCAGGATGAACTAGAATCTGGTTGTATCCTAAGAAACCATCCAACAAATAAATTCTACTTGAACCAACTACTTTTTGCAAGATGTGATCCATTTTAGGCAGAGGGTAGTTGTCCTTGAGAGAGAATTTGTTTAGATTCCTAAAATCTACACAAAGCTTTATTTCTCATGTTTTCTTTCTTCTAGGTACTAGATTAGAGACCCGATTTGAAAATCTTATATGTACAATGACTTTTGCATCAAAATGTTTTTTGACTTCTTTTTCTATCAAAGGTAATAAGACTGGATTCACTCTCCTCAATTTCCATTTGAAGGATTTTTGATCTTCCCTGATGAGAATGGTATGATGTATGATAGTAGTATCATATGATTTTAAATCTTCATAGCTCCAAGCAAACACATCATAAAATTCTTTAAAGAGTTCAATGTATTTCTATTTTTCTTTAGGAGGTAAGGATTTGGACAATTTCACAATTTTAGGACTCTCTTTAGTTCCTATATTATAGTCCTCTACCTCGTCTCCTATTGGTTTTATTTTTGGCTTCTTGGCTACATCGCTGAAATAAAAAATCTCTTCCAATGACACCAATCCTCTCGGCAGCACATTGTCTTTTAGTTGCAGAACCTCAAGTTCTTCTGGATTGTCATCAATTTCATTTAACACTATTTCCTTTTTATTCTCATTTACATCATTATCTGTGTCAATATCTACACACTCAAACTCGTCTTTCAACTGTAAAAAAAATTCTACCTGCTTATCACTACCAAAAACTTGCCAATATCTTACATTATCTTGAACAACTAGCCTATGTTTTATCTCGACCTCATAATTTTTGTTAGGATGGAATGGCACCTTACAAGTAATCGCTGAAGTAGTTAAAGCATTAGATAAAATATTCTGGCCTTTAGGAATAAGAGAGAACTGATATTTAGGAAAACATTGAAGAAAATATAAAACTACATTTCTATAAGCTCTTAATCTAGGGTGTTTAGCTGAGTATTCACCTTTACTATGGTTAATGATGAGTTCCGAATCCTCATGCAAAGAAATTATTTTTGCCCCTAATCTCTTTAAAAGTTGCAGTCCTAAGATTAATGCTTCATATTCAACTATATTGTTTGTACATTGAAAATTTAGCTTGTAAGAATGTCCCTTAGCTATATTTGTTTGTGAGTTTACAATGAAAATGCCTACCCCTACTCCTTGCTTGCTCACAACCCCATCTATATTCCATAGGGATTCTCCCTCTTCATCTTGCTTTTTAGTATCTAATTTCATTTCCTCTGTCTTACTCAATTCCACTTCTAAGTGTGAAACTTCCTCCTCTATAGATTCATCATTATACAAAATAAAGGAGTCTGAATTTGAATGCACAAAGTATAGGGAGTAATTGTTTGGGTTTTCTTGGCTACAAACCATGTAATTCATTAATGTCTCCCTATATAATTTTCTCTTTTGACCAAAACCAAGAATAATATCATAAGTCATATCCATTTGCAAAGTACCCTGTAACTTTTCTCCCCAAGATCTTGATAGTAACATTCCATACTTAGGAGGTATGTCTACTACTACAATGTCCATGACCAAACTCTTTGCTAGTATTTGGACCAGTGTGACACACAAGTATTTGATAAGACCTAATCATATTAATTTTTTGGAGTCAAAAGAATATAAATCCTTGTAGGGTCTGGTTATGTCTAATCCTTGTTTCTCCATAATAGCTCTAGGCATAAGGTTGTGTGAGGCACCCAAATCAAGCATACCATTGTGCATAATTTTGTCATGAATGTTCAAACTTACATAGAAAGGTGGCACAATTCCATCCTGAGATTTCCCTTCTACTTCAAGCCTAAACAACAACTTAGGTTGGTCATTAGTTAAGTTGACCATATATGTCCCTTCCCCTATATTAAGGGCCTTCATAACTTGGGGTATATATGCATTTTTATTGATCAATTATGTGAGAGGTATATAAATTTTCACTTTGGCCAATTCATTTTCAATGCTAAAAGTTGTCTGAGGGTTATCTATCTCTTTCATATTTAGATCCTATTTCTTAGAAGTCTCCTTTTGAGAATCACCTTTTGATTGGGTAGTAGAAGGGGTGTCATTCTGAATTTTCTTGGGAGGATTTTTAGTAGCCTTTTTACTTCTCAAATTCTACTATCTGTACACCTCCATGATAGCATTTTGGTACCCTTGTTTATAATAATTTGACTCTAAAGGGAGTACTTATGGTTGCGAAAGAAAGAACAATTCTTTCTCCTCTTTGGTTAAGAAAATGTGGTCAATTTCACTTTCCCCAAATAAGTTTATTTGATTTTCTTCATGATCCTATGGTAGCTTAGATTCTTCATTTACATAATTCTCTTGGAAAGGAGGTCTAATTTTTTGCTGATCAGTTTGGCCTCTATGTTCTCTCTGTTTGATTTGAGGTGGGTTTCTCCTAAAACCAGGATTTCTAATTGGAGGACCATCTTGATTTTCTGTTGGATGAGCCCTATTAGTTAAATTGATCCTTTCCATAATTTTCTCCATTGTTTTAACTAATGTATTCAACTTAGCCTCTGATGAGGAAGAAGAAGGTTCTTCCTTAATAGTGACTCTCCTCTCAGCTTTTAGTCTGGCTCTCTTTGCCAAGAGATTGACTTCTACACTGATTGCATTTCTCTGCATTTCCTCAAGGGTAGCAGAGTTTCTCTCTCTAAGTTGGTAAGATATGTCTGGATCAAATACATTTGGGAATTTGATTAGACCTAGTCCTGGTGGGGGTTGTATTGCAGTTGGGATAGAATTGTAAATGTTATTAAATATAGGGAAATAGCCTTGGATTGTTTCATCAGGGGATCTCTTTATACTCTCATATTCAACCAAGATTTGAAGAGGGTTTTTTCTTTACTTCCCATCTTGCAAGGAAAGTCTAATGAAATTGTGTGAGAATTGGGATAGCAACAACTCGCAATGCTTTAAACCATTTCTTAACTTCTGCTGTGAGACTTTGGGCAAATAGTCCCGTCTTCACATCACCATCTTCAATTTCTTGAAAATATAAATAATCATTCATTTTGTCTATATGTTGTTGAGCAGTGATTGGCCTTGTGCCATCAAATTGAAGTATTCTACTCTGGTAATCTTGTGGCATGGCATTGAGTTGTCGAGGTAAAACTGGGGGGGGACATAACAACCTACCATGATAGGTAAATGAGAGGAATATGTAACTATAATAGATGTGGATGTGGAAGGTATTAAAGGGGGTGAGATGGTGGTTTGTTGTGTTGGTATAGTGGTGGTAGAGATAGTAGATGAAATGGGTACACTGGTGATAGGGGGAATTAATGGAGGTGTAGTGGAAACAAGGGGAATCTTTGGAGGGATAGTAGTATTAGGTGGAATTAATAGTGAGGTAGTAAAACTAGATGGAACTACTAGTGGGGTTGCGGATGAAGCAGTAGAAGAAGAAGGTGAAGATTTAGGTGATTCACGAGATTTCTGCACAACCTGATCTAATTCAGATACCAACAACTTGATCATAGATTTCTAGCTTATTAAATTGTTTTATGACATCTTCATCAAAGTCGAGATTAACAGTTTGATGCTTTGAAATGTAAGGTTTTAAAATGTTTTCATAAAAAACAGTTTCAGGTACAAAGCTGTCAGATTTAGTACGGAAAAGACTATGTTCAAAACCCAAATCAAACTCAACATCCTCTACAATTACTAAACTTTCGGGAAGAGAATTAAGTCTGTGCAGTGGATTATTACTTACTTGGCTCTTAGTTAAACTCTTCTTTCTCAGTTTTTTTTTTTTTTAGGATTACCTACAATTTTTGTTGGTCTAGGATCTGGATTAACTCTAGTGTATATCTTCTTAGGAGCTACATCTACAGTAGCATATTTACAAATATAAAGTATGTACAACTTATAAGCAACAAACAACCTTAATCAGATCTATTTCTAAGCCTGAAACCAAGAAATAACTTTAAGCTTTGAAATAAAAATTTTGACCAGGGAAAAATGAATTCAAATTAGATTTGTTTGAATTCCCAAATATGGTCACCAGGATGTTATCACTCTGTAATTTCTTAAGTCTATGGAAGAAACCCATAGGTAACCACATAATCACTTTTAAGCTTACAAGCTAGCCCTTCTAAACTCATAGAAGAATCTCTCTATTGGATTTAGATTTGTTGTTCTGGGATTTTAGGTTAGTTATTAGGTTCAGATTTTGGTTTTTTGAAATGTTTGGTTGAAACTGCAAGGAAAAGCCATTGGGTAATGGATTCAAAGTCTTAGGGTGATTAGATACAAAAATATAAGAATAGATTGAAGTAGGGAAAGGTAGGCAGGCTATTAGATCTTTGAAGCTTTGTGGAGTGAAAGGGAGGAAAATATTCTGATTCAATTAAACATATAGCATTTTAGCATGAATTCTATATTTAATCTCAGTTTGAAAACATATATATTGATTATAAGATAGGACAGAGTGTAATTAAACAAGTTCAACCCTTCATCTTCTTTCAAACAATACCAATAAGAAAGACATATGAAAAACAAAGATATAACAAGTTTACATGAGGAAAAACACCACCAATTTGCTGACACATGAATCCTGCAACGATCTTGTGTATTAATGAAATGATCACTTTTAACTTAGTGAACAACTTTAAATCAAAGTATGCTTTCTTGATATAAGTCCCAACATTTGTACTTACACAAAACTTATCAAATATCTTGATTTGGAATATCAATATTTGTTACAAAATATCTTAAAAACAATTTACAAAAATAGTACATAAAGGTAAGAAACTAAAACTGTTGTAGTCTTCTGGCACTATCTTCGAGGATTGTTGGTGATGACTTGGCCTAAAAAAGTGTTGCTTGGCTGTTGAAGGTGAAAAATTGTTTTACCCAAGTAATTGGCACAATTTGTCCCATCTATCTTCATCTAGAGTGGAAATTTAACTAGCTTCCTATAGGTTTCATCCACCTCGGTGTACTTTTGAAAACTAGGTTTGACAATGAATAAATGTTTTATCTCATGTTTGATAAGAAAGTCAGAATCCAAAGCTTCCATGAAGGATTTTCCTGTGATGCTTCCTTTGATGGTGGCAAACTTTGACTTATCCCTAGCTATAGTATACAACTTCTTCTGATAATCATCTAACCTGACCAATTTTTCTCCAATTCCTTTCAAACCTAGCAATCCCTTTAGATTTATCACATTGAATTTCCTATGGAACTTTTGAATGTTGGATTCTAAGTTGTGGCACTTGCTTTCCAGCTGAAGCATTAGGTTCCTTTTTGTAAGGACCCTCCTCACCTCCAAAATTGTCTTTGTCCTGTCTGCAATCTCAAATTCCTCCAATTATTCTTTGGTCTTGGAATTCAAGATCCTGATTAAAGAAATGGCTTCACTTGGATTTTGTCCTAAATATTCTTTCACCTCCTTAATGACTTCTTTATATCTTAGTAATAATTCCTCATGCTAAAAAATAATCTCAATAGAGGGCCATATTTTAGTCATGGCCTCATTTATTTCTATCGAAATACTTTCCTTTTCCTGTGCAAGTGTTTGTGCCATTGCAGACTCATTTTCCAATTGCTCAAATTTTTGGGTTAATTTATGAGTCTTTTGGAGCTCTGCTAAGTACACATTGTCAATCTTTAACTTCTCTTGGAGATTATCTAGTTGAGATTTCAGCTTCTCAATTTCCTATCCTTTGATAGATAGGCCCTCCATTGCTTTAATAAGTTGTCCCGAAGAATCTGTAGATTGTGCCTCAACTATGATGGCTAATGAAGTGGATGATCCTACTGCCGATGTAGATGCAATAGGAATTGCTGTGAGTGGAATGGCTTCCAACTGTGTTGATTGTTCTATTTCCTTTAGCAATTTCTCCATCTCGGTCTCCATTCATTAAGGGAATTTTGAGGTCTAAAATGGGCCTCCTAAGGAAAATGTGCAACCAAAATAAACTTTATAAGAACCAATAGGATTTAATATGATGATGTCAACCATGGGGGATGATTCACCATTTTTGGAGTAAAAAAGCAAAAAGATTAAAAAATAATAAAATAATAAAACTATTTTTTCAACTTGTATTTTCAATTTATCTCCCTAAGGTTTTACTGAAATTTTGGGCAGGAGTACTTGTTGGATGCAAAATTTAATTCCTCAAGTAGTACCCATGTTGCATACTTTCAATGGACCCTGCTACAAAAATAATGAGAAATACATGAAAAAACGTGATTGTGATCACATTTTTCATGTATTTTTCATTTTTCATGTAGCAAGGTCTATCAAAAGTATGCAACATGGGTACTCCTTGGATGAGGAACTAAAAATTGAATCCAGCGAATCTTTCCGCTTTAAATTTGAGTAGACCCATAGGGAGATAAGTTGAGAATACGAGTTGAAAACATAATTTTTTCTTTTTTTCCCTCTAAAATTTGATGATTTAATCTAATCTTATTTTTTTATTTCCACTATTATTTTATAATTTCTTTAGGAGACCCATTTTAGATCTCAAAAATCCCCTAATTTCTTTGATCTATCCACTCTTCTCAATAATAATTTTGAACATGTATTTCTTTTCTTTCTCTAGCTGTCCAACTTCTTTGTCTGTGGGTCTTCTGTGGAGGGAAGCTTGAACTATTTCTTTAGTGCTGCAATTTCAACATTATTCCTTCTAATGATCTCCTTTACAACTTTCACATTGTTAGTATCATATCCCAATTTAATTACTAGATCCTCTAAAGGCTTGATTTTTGTGTCATTATCTAGAGAAGAAATCTTCTCTAATTTGAGTTGTGACTGAATATTGTTGATAGAAGCTTGCAGCCTAGAAGCTGCCATTGCTGAAGTTGTCAAGGTCGAATACAATATCTCCCTTGTTTTCTTATGTAAGTTTATTTGATCATTTGGATGAATTTGGTCAACATTGAAGGAAAATATGAATTTCTTATAAACTTTTGGAGTTTGAGGGAAAGGAACTTCAACCTGGAGGAAGGTTGTATGCATTTTTCCTTTATCTACGTCAAAGGCAGAGAGTAGCCTATGCTATGAGGATGATGTCTGCTTCCAAAAATTGGCGAATATATTTGGTTCAACTTGGTCATGAACCAATTCCCATGACTGAGAGGTATCTAGTGGCTCTTGGGAGGCCGAAGAGGATGGAGATCCTACAAAAATATCTTCATTCCTGGTAGAAGTATGGGGGCCTATCAAAACAATGGTGGACTGTACATTTTCCTCCTCCAAAAATTATCCTGGTGGATTGGTCTTGTCCTACTGGATTGGTCTTCTGTCTCTTCTTGTAAATTTTGAATTCCTTTCCTTTAATTTCTGTGACTGAAGGGGAAAGATCTTCTCTTGGCCTCTTGTCCTGCTTCTCATGTGGTGTTGGAGTCTGTGATGTTGTTGTTGAGAGTACCCGTTCTTCTTCCTCTTGCAACTTATTTTCCATCCATTGATCCTGGTTCATGTATTTTTAAATCTATGGCTTGGGAGTGTGAGTGTAGGGAGTAGTCTTCTGTTCTACTCTCAACTTTGAAGTCATTCCCAAGGGGTCATATGAACAGGTGAAATTGAACTTAAAATTGATCTGCTTAAGGAGGATATCTGCTTCTTTGGCCGTTGCCCTGGTATTGTAGATAAATGGGCCAACCTGTGTTTTTATTTTAAATTGAGATTTTTTCTTGGTTGCCACAAAGTGCGACTCATCCATGTTAATAATTTCTCTGATATACTCTAGTGAGAAAATTCTCATTACAACAAACTTGGGCAACCTATATGGTGGAAATTCACACCCATATGCTTTGATTTCTGTGTAATTCTAGTACATGTACCATTCACCTGTCTTGGTCTGCTCATTGAGATGAAGAAATATTTTTATCTCAGATCCTATCCTTAGCTCAATATTACTATTCAATAGGCAAGAGGCTGTATATAGAAATTTATCAACATACTCACTAAAGGTAAATTCATTAGAATTATTCCTTACCAAGGAAGTCCAATGAATTACAGATTGGGCATTTCCTTGCTCATCCAATTTCTGTAAGGGAAACTGAAATATGTCTACTTGATGGTACAAAAATAAATAGACTATAACAAAGCATATTTAAATGTTCCCTCTATAGAAAACTTTAGGAACTGCTCATGAATAACATCTACTAGAAACTCACTGTAATTGAAAATGATTTAGGGATTTTCACCTGTTGAGGAAACTGACAAAAAACCTATGGTGGCCTCATCAACCCACTGATCAGATTGATAGCCCAGTAAACAAGAAACAAAGGAGATAATCTATTTGGTCATATTAGGGAACATGGAGGATGAATAAGGGGGATTTTTCTTAGGCAATTGAGCATCCTCAGAGTGAAATGTTTCAAAGATATTTGCTCTATGTGGGAAAGTGAGGTTCTTGTAGAATTCCATGAGGGAATCTACTGAAAAAGGTTTCAAAGGGGAACAATTATGTATTTGCAACATATGGGAAATGGAATCAGAGGTAACAGTGAGAAGGATATCATTGTTTTGGGCCACAATTACCCTATGACTGGGAATGTACCGAAGATGGCCCCATGAAAAAAATTCAGGGAAATGGTAGGTCTGAGGAAAATTGAATTGGGGTAGGAATGAGTCCCAAAAACCCAATTCATCACCGAGACCATTAAAATTTTGTTTTAACTAGTTGTGGAGTTCATAGAGGTCGAACTCACAATTGGTTTCAAGGACTTTATACTCTTGTTCTACTAGAGATTGGTGGTCCAAATCAATTACAGGGGGTAGAAGGGTGTTTTCTTCTGTAGATTTAGATTTGCCTTCAGTAGCCATGCTGAAAAGAAAGAACTGGGAAATTTGGAATTACCCGAGAATCAGATGGATGAAGACTGGTATATGGGTACAAAGGTAATTCACTTGTTGATTGGTCACTATGGTGGTCTGGTTTGCTGACTAGGTGATGTAACAATATTTGCTCTCTAATGTCTCAGAACAACAAAGGGAGGGGCGAATGAACAAGTACAAGCTTTATTTATCAACAAACTTGATTACCATTGTAATTAGGTCGTTTAACGGAGTAGGTCCATTGATAGGGGCTGAAACGGTTACATGACGAGTGAAAACATGTAATGTGGTGGGAGCGCATTTTATTGGAGTGGGGAAGGATATGACAGTGAGGGGATAAGAGTGAATGGGGAGTGCCATGTGGTTGAATTATATTGGAGTGAGGAGGGGACGGGAGGCAGAAAATCTATTTTCAGAGGGGGGAGGGATGGTAAGCAGTTTTTTTTTGGGGGGGGGGGGGGGGGGTGGTCTGAAATGCATTTGGGGATGACACGTTGTATAAATGGTATTCAAGGAAAGAATTTTCAGACCCCCCCCCACCACTTGGTTAACCATCGGAGGGATGGCGGGAGGGTCCGTAGTCATCACTTGTCATTGATCTGGGTGGTTGAGATCTCGACGGTTTATTTGTACGGAAAATTTATTACAAATGGAAAAAATTGTCGTATCAAACAAATGGATTTATTAACACTACAAATCACGATTTATACAATGCGATTAACTAATTAACTTTATTTAAAACTAATTTAACCACGATTACACTGTGTGGTTAAATAATTACTTATTTTAACTAATGTGACCGTGCTTAAATGGTGTGATCATACTAATTAAACTTAACTAAACTAACTATATTCACCTAATCTAATCGCGTTTAAAGGGTGAGATTAAACAATTACTCCTACTTATTTATTTAACTCTAATTTAGTATTTTAACTAGTTGCACATTATTTAAACTTTCTAAAGGTATTTCTCATGCATCTTTTTTCCTTTTTGAAATGTGGCATTTGAATTTGCTCACTTATTGGGGGTGTTTTCCTTTTTTGTTTCATATTTTTTATTTCTTTCATTTTTTCTCGCATATATATTTCTTCTTTTGTATCTCCTTTCTTTTCTTTCTATTTCTATTTTTTCTATTTTTTTTTTTTAATAATGTGCAGAATGAAACATTATTTACAATACGTCATATAAAAATCAACAGATAATCATCAATTGATCCTATAAATTATAGGAACCTAACAACATGTTGTATCATGAGTCACACATCTTAACTATAAGTAAAAAAAATGTAATGTTTTGTAGTGGTCTTTGTAAAGCATGTACCGGGTAACTCCAACAATTAGAGTGTGTAATGTAAGCATAATGAGGCATCTGTACCCCCATGAAGTTCATGGTAATCTTAAAACCACTTTGTGATTAAAGGTTTGTGGTAAGTTGGAAACCACTTTGTAGTGTAGGTTTGTGGCAAGCCAAAAACCAGGTGTGGGAGTGAAGTGGACAGGGATTCCTATAGGCATGGTTTAGGGTCAATTGAGAAAACCTTGGGCATGGTTGAGGGTAAGCCGATAAATCCCAAAGCATGGTTATGGGTAATTCGATAAAACCCATGATGGCAAGGATGGATGGGGGATTTGTAGGTACAAGTACATGTATGTAGTTATAATAGTTGACAGAACCATATATGCAAAGGGCATCCTAGTAGATTGGCGGTTGGGCATCCATGCATTTCGGTGGATGGTTGTTCCTTTATATGGACATAGCATATTTTTTTGTCGTGCTTGACCACAATTATACTTTTCATATTGAGATTGAGACAAGTAGTCATTAAGTGGGTGACTTGGAAATATAATTCCTACTTGTCCTAGTTGTGACTCTTTCTATGTAAAGGAGTTTGTTCCTATTCCTTAGGAGTTGTTAAGATCTAGATGTTTCCTAGATTGGTGTGTGGTTGAGATATTCTCTCAACCAAGTGATTCTGTGTCCAAGTTATTTTACCTATCTTGAGACAACACTTCATGTATATATGTAATCTGATCAATGTAAGTTCGAGGTGTATTATTCAATTTTAAGTATGTTGTGGCTCTATGAAGGGATCGGGTGCTGGCTTTGACTTTCTTGTAGGAAATGAAATTGTTAGATATGTTGTGGCTTTATGAAGGGATAACTTTACTCAGGATTTCTAGGCATATATTGCTAAGGTTTCAACACATATAGATAATTGTGTATTTAGAAAAAGAAAACTAAGGAAAATCGAAAGAATTGTGAAATTGGAAGATTTTCATTTTTCAACTTCATTCTTGCTTTTCTTTGAAGGGTTGGAAAGCCAAGAAAGAAGGGAAAAAAGCAAGCATACAATATTAAGGTTTCAACACATATAAAAAACTGTGTATTTAGAAAAAGAAAACAAAGGAAAATAGAAACAATTGTGAAATTAGAAAATTTTCATTTTCCAATTTCATTCTTTCTTTGGAGGGTTGGAAAGCCAATAAAGTAAGAAAAAAAGAATAAGTGAAAGTACAAAGAAAACGAAGGAAAATAGAAATAATTGTGAAATTGGAAAATTTTGATTTTCCCATTTCATTCTTTCTTTGGAGGGTTGGAAAGCCAATAAAGCAGGAAAAAAGAATGAGTGAAAGTACATTATTACTCATTTTCTAAATATATTTTTATGTTGACAGAGTCTACATAAATAAATAAATTTAAAATGGTGTTGTTTTAAATATGTATTTATTTATTAGATAAGAATGTTTGACAAATAAGTTTTGAAACTAAAAATCCATGTAAGATATTTTAGATTTAAGTTCTTAGAGAGAAGAATAAGTGTGGGATTTTTTTTTTTTGGGTGAATTGTATCTCTAAACTTGTTATATTATTTAGAGTTATTAAAAATTAAGCAAAGTCTTTCAGTAGAAAATCACATAAGAGAAATTTTTTGGTCGAGGTGTTTCAAACCAACAAGTGTGGTTCATCATCATCTGGTCCCGATGATGAACCACACTTGTTGGTTTGAAACACCTCGACCAAAAATTTCTCTTATGTGATTTCTACTAAAAGACTTTGCTTAATTCATTATGGATCACAGAAGCTTGAATACAAAAATTATTAAAAATGATTCAAATTTTAAAATAAATTAGAAAAAATAATCAGAATATGTCATTGTTAGAAAAAAGAAAGTATATCTATATTCAAGTTAAGAAATATACTTTATAAAAAAAATTTTGAATTTAAAATTTTTCCTTCAAATTTTTATCAATTCGAACCTTCTGTAACTATGATCCAAAGTTCAAGATGCATTTAATATTCTAAATATGGAAGGAAATATATATGTGTGTGTGTGTAAAAGTTAAGAAAACAATTAAAAAAATACTTTTAAATATATTATATTTCTAAATATCATTGTTTTTTAATTTCAATATTGTTAGTGTTGGTATCTTCATCCCTCCGTCAGAGATCAAATCCTCTTGTTGCATTGCATATTAGGTGTCCCGCCCAGTCAGCTGCATTCCATTACGAGCATGGATCATCTGACGGTAGTGGCTTCTCCTACAGTTTCCCTCATGTCATTTACCTACTGGCCCATGTTTATTCATCAAAATCATATACAGTCACCTTTTTGTCTTAAAGCTTGCAAAAGTCTTTTCTAGGGTTTCATTGTCATTAGGTATAGGGTTTCATAAAAAAGGGTTTAAAAATGTCCAATAACAGCCAGCAGGCACATGAGGAGGTTCCAGTACCAATAAAGTTCATAATCAAGTGCCCAGAGATGTATTTTTCCTCAAAACTCCATTTTTAGGAAAAACAGAGTATTTCAGGTTTTATTGTATAAATTCATGTAATTTTATTTCCTTCATATGTAAATCACTTCACCTGCAACCTTGGTCACTTTCCCTAGCCTCAGTAGCTCCAATCCCCTGCAAAGCAAACAAAACACAAGTTATTCAGTTCATCACAAGCTCAAATAAAGTGAAAAAGCTCAAAAACAGAGTTTAAAAGTCAAGTCATGTTTTAAACATTGTAAAATTGGGTTCTTATGCATCAAAAATTAAAAGCTCCTTGTATATAAATGATTTCTTCAATTTGAAAAGCCCATTTGCATTCAAAGAACCAAAAGTGAGCAAAGCAAGGCCGTGTTTGAGTCGAGGGAGAACATTGGTGAGAAAACTGCCCGAAGTCAAAGGTGCGATGCACTGGGCAAGTCGCGTGGTGCACTCAGTAGGCGCGGTGCATAGAGCCACGATTCTCAGTGTAAAATTGAACGAGCGCAACGCATACGAAGGGCGCGGCGCATTGGGTTTGAGGCGCGACGCATAGAGATGCCAAACCCAATTTCTGCAAAAACTTCCTCAAGTCACCTAAATTTGCCAAAACCTCTAGTGAACAAGTAAGTTAAGCTCTCCTCTTGGCTGGTGAAAGAGTTTGTTATGAAGTTTATGGTGGTTGTGTAAACAAAAATCAAACCCTCCCTCTTTGCATATCTCAAAGAAAACAGTGCTTACGGTTTCAAACTATCATTTTGCTGCCAAAATCTATTTTTCCACTTCTTCATTTGTTCACTCCCTCACTAATTTTCCCAGTTTATTTCCCATTCCCTAACTCCCATATTCCCCAAAACTATCTACCCCTATCCCCAATTCCCATTTCCCAAATCCTAAATATAAATTCCCAAACCCTAACTGTTATCCATAAAACTCCCATATCACTCCCTAATCCCCTGTTTCCCTAACTAAACCCTGTCCTAACAGTCCCAAAATCCTCATTGTTTCCTCCCTCCACAGTCCCTCACATATTTTTCCCTTGGTGGCAGAAAATCAAGAAACACCATAAATTTCTTATTCCTCATCAAGACAGCTCACCCACTAGCAGAGATGGAGTCTGTTCCCTCATATGATGATGAAGAGGAGACACACAATGACTCACCTACAGAGGTACATGCACCTAGAAGGCCTCATAGAGGTGGCAAAGATATTCGAGAAGAACCTACCACTCTTGCTGAGTTACAGGCCTGCCCTCTCGCCATCACTTGTTTCCAACACCAGTCCTGCTATGAATTTTGTGAGATGGTTGCTAGAATTTAGTTTCATCATGAGTTGGATCGTTTGTTTGTGCTTCATTTACATGATGGTCAAGCCACTTTGGCTGGTGTAACCTTCACTTTAACACCAAAATTTATTTCACTAACAACCAGTATTCCTAACATTGGAGAGCAATGGAACAAGAGGCAACAAATTGATAGGCAGCATTATGAAGCATACATCAAGCTCGGTTATTTGAGACAGCTCAGGAGAGTTTTTCCTTTTCGGTACCTCAAAGATTCATATGCTCCTCTAGTGAAACTGATAATGAAGTATTTCAGCAGTGAGGGCCGGTTTTCCCATTTATATGCCTATCATATCAGGCTGCTGATGCCAGGGTGAGGATGATGAACCTCCCCTATTTCATGTGCTGAAACATTGAGAAGATGACCGCCCTAGTACAACACAAGACTCCTCAACAGCAGTTCAACAGTATATATCATTTTGTGCTCATTAAGATTTTGGTCATCCATTAGCTCGGTTTGCAGGGCATCACTTAGGAGGACTTCATTTCTCGTGAGTTTTTCACAGCTCCTTAGGGACCTTCAGAGGCTTTGCATGAGATAGGTGGACCTTCTTATTAGCATGAGGGTCATGAGACACAAACCGCTAGTATGCCAGTGTTTATCACTTATCAGAAGGGCACTAGACGGTTGTTCGCAGTAGCAAAGCGAGTATTATCTCCACCCGGGGTGGAAGGGGTCTCGCTTCCGTCATCAGCACAACAGGTTCAGGACAAAGGCAAGAGGCCATTACAGGATGAGGGGCCTTCAGGTGAGCGGGATTTCATTCTCATTGAGGGTGATGATATTGATGTGGGTTCGTAAAGCACAAATCTTAAAGAAGTCATCCAAAAGCAGCAGGCGGACATCAATACCTTGTCCCTCAACTTGGAGAGGGCTAAGTGGATCATAAAGTACCTGGAGCAAAGAAATAAGCAGCTTGAAGATCAACAAGTGATTATGGAGTTGAAAAACATTTGGGAGAATTGCCAAGCTGCCCAAAGAAGGAGGGTGGAGCTCACTTCACTTGAGCAAGAGAATGACATATATTTTTTGACTGGGTTGTCCCGCCGAGGACCGGTGCCCATTCTGGAGGGGCAGCGTCCTAGCGGCGAGACGCTGGACCGACTGATGGCTCGTGTCTGCCCATGGGCGTCTAAGACACGAAGTGGGAAGTGCAGCATTCCATCGGTGGGTGTCGGTGAGCGTGCCGACATAGTTCTCCGTACCATTCTCTTTCTGGTTACGCGGGCAGCGGGGAGCTTGGCGAACCATGAGGCCTCAAAGGCCAATCTCTTACTTGCTCTAGATTGTCTAGAGCCCACGATCTTCAACTGGGTGGTTGCTGTGACGAACAGCATGAAGAGGCAACTGAACAACTGTCGACGTGGAGAGTCGAAGTAGTTCGGTTACGGCTCTATTCTGCTTCCGCTGATGTTCGAGCGGGTGCCGGCCCTGCGTTTACAGACTATGGTGCTAGACCCGCCGCGCAACGCGCGGGAGACGAGGGCCACCAGGTGGGCCCGAGTCATGCCTCGCGGAGGCGGTGGACGATCA
>APFE031525387.1:1208-46776 GCA_000404065.3 Pinus taeda | reverse complement strand
AACTTAGGCAAAGAGGGTTTTTTAGCCATTTTTGAGGAGCATGAGTATAGGTGAATGTGGTTTATAGCACAGTAGGGAGACTGACATGATGGCAGTGACATTTTACTGTGTAACAGAGAGGGTGGAAGTGAGTCTCAAGTTGAAAGGGAATAGTCTCAAATCCGTCAGAGACACAAAACGCAATAGGACATGTGCAACTTCCGACGGAGTAGTCCACATAGATGTCGAAATCACAAACACACAGTGAATGGATAGCATGTACAACACCCAGCGGAGTGGTCCACATGAGTGCGACGGTCGTTATAACAAGTTTCTGGGAATGGTTCTGTCGATTGTCCAGCGAGATAGCCCACACAGGCGAGAAAACATTAACAACTTATACAACACATTTTCGTAAGCATATGTATTATAACAACCGAAATAATTCAACTATTTTAACATGGGTTAAAGCAACATGCATTACACGTGTCCAAAGAATAGTCTTACAAAAAAATATAATACATGTGTGAAAACGTGCTAGCCTGTTATCAAGCTTCTGAATTAAGCGAAAGTTGAAAGACACATCGGTACACAATACATCACTAACCCTAATAGCGAAGCGGTGAAGCCACTGCTCGCTCCTCAAAGAAAATACTATAGACTCTCAAGGCTATGTGGGAGGAGCCAAGGTGAAAAGTGCTTTGCATGTACAAATGAGGGGTATTTAGAGCCAAGGGTAAAATTGGCCCTTATGACTGTTTGACTTCCCTCATGGCTATCTGATTTACATGACTCTCCAGATTTACATGTGGGTCTCTTGGACTTCCATGTTACATTACATTGATTACAATAGAGTGTGGTTGAGATGACTCATGACATGACTCAACACTATAGAGTTGGTGTGTTCATGCTGGTGGTGGTGTGCATGTCGAGATGCAGTGCTGCTAAGTGTTGGATGTGCTCTTGGTATATCATAGCTTCACCTCTGCATGGCAGGGTTTGTGGAGTCTTAGATGGTCATGGTGTTCGCTTGATGTTGCATGTGCATGTCTCTCTTTCACTTGTACTTTGACATGCTCCATGTGTTCGTCCATTCGTGAACAAGTCTCCTCGTATGCTTTCCTTGTTCATCCATTCGTGAAACAATCTTCTCGCATGTGCTCCTTGTTCATCCCATTTTTCATCGTGTCATGTATCATCCATGTACCTGTATCTACAATTACTCATGAAGAGATGACATCAAATCTAGAAATCTTTTATTCCACCATGATGCATTGTCTTTCACTTTCGGATGCAGGTGACTGGGAGAGAGGTCAAGGATCTGAACTTGCATAAGGCAGATTTCAATCTAGGATGCGGGCTCTGGCACTGTTCATGAAAAATGCTTAGAGGTCACAAGGAGGCTGAGATGGAAAATATAAATTGACAGTAACTATACGTGGGATCTAACTCATCTAGAGGGCAAATCTGCGCAATTTTTTTAGGGAGACAATGTAGGCAACAAGGGGAGACTGGCAGAAAAAACTGTGCAATTTCTCCAAGGAGTTGGCAGTGGGTTGCGGGAGGCTACTCATGAAAATTACGCAATTTTTTTGGTGAGGTAGCAGCAGGCTGCGGGAGGCTACTGAAAAAAATTGTGCAATGCTGGGAGGATATCATTCTGGACATCCCTGCACAGTTTCTGAGTTGAGCGGGATGCTGGGAAGCTGGGAGACTGCTAATGAAAACTACACAGTTTTTCAGGTGAGCAGTAGGTTGGTTGACTGGGTGACTGGCTGGAAAAACTACGCAATTCTTGAGGGCAGTGCAATGACAGACACAGGGTGTCTGTCCGGCATGTCTGCGCAGTTTCTTCAGTGAGCGGAAGCATGCATGCTTACTAGCTTTTGTGCAATTTTTTGGAGGAGTGAGGTCCAGGGTCACTGCCTTGTCAAACTCTCTGGTTGACCAGCTGGAGATTCAGTTGATGTGCTTGCGGGCATCACAGAATGAAATGACTTGCTATGAAACTTTTGCACTGTTTTGGGTGGAAGTCAGTCAAGTCGATTCCAGGATTGCGCAATGCAGGCTGCCTAGGAGGCAACCTCAAGCTCAGCGCAATTCTGGGTAGCAGTACATGTTCACTAAGGCATGAAATTGCGTAATGCAGCTCAGCGAATGCCCGGATGTTGGAGGATGGTCTGGTCGATAGAGTTTCAACAAAATGACCAAGTGTGTGAATGAGTGACTTCGTACATGCATGACCTTGCGAACACACACTCAACATGACTTGACGACAAGACACCTCGAACCATAAAGATAACACACACCCAGTGTAATTGACCGACGGTGTGAATGACAAGAATGACACTTGTGATAGATCATTGAACGATCGCGATGATGCTTACGTGACAATGCATAAAACTTTGTGTGTGAGTGTGACAAATGTTTACATAGTGGACACAACTTGTACACACGAAGGCTGACCTTGTGCATGGCGAGAACATGAATGCAAGCATGACATTGTGACCAACATGCAAAAAGATGTCTGTTGAACGGTCAGGCGAGAAGGGTGCAAAGACTTATCATGGGCTCATGGGATGAGCCCAAGTGCTTGCAAACATAAAGGGAAAACCCAAGGAAGGCTCTGAAATTGGATGCAAGCCAAAATTTTGGAGGGTGTTGTAGCCACTACAACACTTGGCTACACACTAGTTGAACTCCAACTTCTCTATTTTGGTCCATTGACAACAGATGGCCTTGGTATTTTAGGGAGTATTGAATCGTTGTGCGGGTTACTTTGGCTTCCCCACTTACCCCATGGAGAAACATAGTTCACCTTTCGCCAACTCAGTAAACACAATAACAAGTTTCAACTTGATCACAATGTTTTGAAATCGAGAAGGGTAGTTTGGTTCGCGAGTTAAAAAAAATTAAGAGTATAAGTTTTCATCTCTGGTGTTGCTCCGTTGCCAGCAAGCCTGGATAGTACCTTTACGGAGTCACGTAGGAACACACACATTGATCCACTACCAGCGAGCTTGGACAGTACCTCGGTGGAGTTGCATGCTTCACCTCTCTGCGCAGGAAGTCTTTCTCTTCTTTCGCCTTTTTATTTTTTTAAAGGAGGACTGTGCATAGGCACTTATTTATTTTTGAGGTGGAAGAGGGATCCCGACTTATTGAGAGCAGAAGAGGTTGTTCCTTTAGAGAAGCATGTAAGTCCTATGACATAGGTTTGCTCGTTTAGATTTTCCCCTTCTCCATTTTTACTAGTTGGATGAGCTTGAACACACAGAGCAAAAGGCTGAGTATAGGCATGGGGTTTCCTAATGTGGACACAATTTCATGGTTGGACCCAAGCTTCCCTTGCAAATGGTTTGTATTTTCTATCAAGACTTCATTGGTCGAAGGTTATAACCAAGCACAGAGAAGACGGACGTAGGACTAGCCAAGTGCTATAGTGTCACAAGACGCTTTAGATTTCAGCCACATACTCATTCAAAAGCCATAACTCAGTAGAGGGCAACACTTATTTACAAAAACAAAATAGCATGATACTAAGCAAACAAAACAAAAGGAAACAAAAATAGTAAGCAGAGAGAGAAAAAACAAGCAATAAACAAACTATGTACATGGCGCGGGGCGCGGCCCGTCCTACTGAAAACAGAGTTTGAGATCTTGGCTGTTGACAAGAAGGTTGTCAACCCTCCGGTCAAGTGATTGCAAATGGTAAGTGTGTGGTCCAAGCTTCTCCTGAACTAGTATCAGGCTATCACGTTCCGCTACCAGAACCTGGTGGTATCCCGAAAGACCATTAAGAAAAGATAACATTCTTGCTCGAGATACTGCATGTAACATAGGTTCTGATGATGACTCGAGGTAGTTGTTTTTGTTCTGGGAGGGGTTCAAGTTTTAGAAATCAATGCATAAGTGGATTCTCCCAGATTTCTTATGTACAGAACTTAAATTAGAAACCCATGTGAAATAACGAACTTTGTAAGTGATTTGAGCATGCCACAACTTAGTCAGTTCTTTCTGTATAAGGGGTTCAAGTGACATGTGTATTTTACCTAGCCCAAAATCAGTCAGCATATTAGTCATCTCAAGCCCTCATCGATCATATTTTGCTGAGATTGACCAAGAGAGAGCCCTCTCCCGACCTGGTAGGGCTAGCTACCAGGTCAAGCGTGGTTTGATGTTGTCCTAGATCCTACCTTTCTCAGGCTCAGGTAAATCTAGGCTGTAACAAATATTACTTATCAATCCATATAAAACCCCCAAAAAAATGAAGTCTCTTTCTAAAAATGTAAACAACATTATGTATTAACAAAACCATTATTTTACCAAAGGGTTGTTTTTTATTGAAGGCAAAACATATCATAAAGTTATTATATTAAATAAAGTGGTTGTTATTATTTTTTTTTGTCCAAAATTTATATTGTAATGATAGAGTTAGCTCTATTAATCTATAAGTTCAATATCTTTGAAGTTAAATGGTTTCTTTTTTAAAATTAAGTGATTTTTTTCAATTCTTCTTTTTACAATAATAATTTTTCACACTTTAATTTTTTTGATAATTTTTTTAATTTTTAATTTTCTTTAATTAATATTATAAACATGTATATATATTTTATGTTTGGTTAAATACCTGAAATAAAATAAAAAAAAAATTAAATACCAAAATTAGAATTAAAGTGTAATATCATCTCTTTATTTGTGAAGAGGAGAAAGAACCTCTACTATTAAATTTTACCCATTTATAATTCTTTAATTTAAAAAAACACCTCTCTTCAAATACACACACTCAACCAAATAAAAACTTTACAAATAAATTAAATGAAATTTTAATAATCTTTTCCAATAATTTGTTTTGTTAATGTCTACTTATCTTATCCTAAGTGAATTTTCCATATCAAATGTAAAATGTATTTTATAAATGTATGAATTTATGTTTTTCCCATATCAAATGTAAAATGTACTTTATAAATGTATGAATTTACTGTCGGTGTCTATGTTTTACAACTCGCTAAACGAGTCTGCTTCCGTGATCCATTATTTGATGTTCGACTTGATTTGATCAAGTGGTTATTAAGTAATCAAAATATTATATTAAATAATAATCATATTACTTTATTAAATAAAGTGGTTGTTATTATCTTTTGGTCAAAATTTATATTATAATGAAAGAGTTAATTTAGTTAATTTATATGTTTAATATTTTTGAAATTAAATTGTATTTTTTAAAATGGGGCGAAATTCTTTTTATTCTATTTTTTGGAATAATAATTTTTTCATTCGAACTCTACTTTAAGGATTTTTTTATAATCTTAAGTTTTTTAATTAATATTATAAAATAGTTATATATTCGAATTCTATTTTTTATAATCTTATATTTTTAATAATTTATTATAAACATGTATATATTTTTATATTTATTTAAAATATTTAAAATATAATAAAAAAAAATTAACTATCAAAATTAAAAATTAAAGTTTAGTATTATCTCTTTATTTAAAAAGAGAAAGAATATTCCACCATTAAATTTTACCTATTTATAATTCTTTAATTAAAAAAAATCTCTCCTCAAATACACATACACACACTCATCAACATAAGAATTTTAGAAATAAATTAAATGAAATCTTATTAACCTTTTCCAATAGTTTGTTTCATTAGTGTTTATTTATCTTATCTTAGCTGAATTTTTCCATATCAAAAGTAAAATGTATTTTATAAATGTAAGAATTTTTGTGGGTGTCTATATTTTGCAAGTGCAATATGTATATACCAAAGTATCAATAACATTTTCCAAGCTTATTTAGCATACTTAAAAGGATAACAAATTTTTCTAACCTCAAATGTAAAATGCATTTTATGAATGCAAGAATTTATTATAACTGTGTATATGAAATACTTTCTTTAAAAATGCAATTTTCATCTTCTAAATTTTTTTTTACAAAAATTCAACTCTACATCGGTTAGTCCATTCAAAATACAGACAAATTAATTTGACACGAACAATAATTAATCAAAATATAAAGAAAACAATGGTATCTTGCAACAAGAAAATGATTTTCCGTTTTCATCCTTACAACTGGGTAAATGAGTTTGCTTCCATGATCGATTATTTGTTGCTTGATTTGATTTGCTTCACATGGTGTTGGAGTTGAGAGCCAAAGTCCGTTTTAAATACATCTTGGGTATTCGCTGCTTGATTTGATTTGATTTGCTTAAGTGGTGTTGGAGTTGTGAGCAATAGTTTGTTTTAAATACATCATGGGTGTCTGGCATTCCAAGGAGGAGCGATGCAATGTCGTCGAAGTATATATTTATGAAATGTCATCAAACCATATGGGAATTTATTTCATGGCTTCCATGCGCTTCTATCTCTCTGTTGACGGTGCTGGACCCACCAATATTAAGGGGATCTCCTTGGTATAAAGTCCCAACTAGACCTCTTACCGTTTGTTGTAGGAGTCCCATCCAGTACGATGACCCGATTACCATTATCTTAAAGGTTTGTCTTAACTCTTGCTTGTCAGCACATGAGAGTGGTCTGCTTTGTCTTCGAACAACGAGGGTCGCGTGCCTAGTGAGTGCATAGTGTTACTTGTGTCAAGGATCTTTCACCATAGAGGGAGAGGGTGGAAGTGAGTCTCAATTTGAAAGGGAATAGTCTCAACTCTGTCAGAGACACAAAACACAACAGGACATGTGCAACTTCCGGCGGAGTAGTCCACATAGATGTCGAAATCACAAACACACAGTGAATGGATAGCACGTACAACACCCAACGGAGTGGTCCACATGAGTGCGATGGTCGTTATAACAAGTTTCTGGGAATGGTTCTGTCGATTGTCTAGCGGGATAGCCCACACGGGGGAGAAAACATTAACAACTTATACAACACATTTTCGTAAGCATATGTATTAGAACAACCGAAATAATTCAACTATTTTAACATGGGTTAAAGCAACATGCATTACAAGTGTCCAAAGAATAGTCTTACAAAAAAATATAATACATGTGTGAAAACGTGCTAGCCTGTTATCAAGCTTCTGAATTAAGCGAAAGTTTAAAGACACATCGGTACACCATACATCACTAACCCCAATAGCGGAGCGGTGAAGCCACTGCTCGCTCCTCAAAGAAAATACTACAGACTCTCAAGGCTATGTGGGAGGAGCCAAGGTGAAGAGTGCTTTGCATGTACAAATAGGGGTATTTATAGCCAAGGGTAAAACTGGTCCTTATGACTGTTTGACTTCCCTCATGGCTATTTGACTTACATGATGTGGGTCTCTTGGACTTCCATGTTACATTACATTGATTACAATAGTGTGTGGTCGGGATGACTCATGACATGACTCAACACGATAGAGTTGGTGTGTTCATGCTGGTGGTGGTGTGCATGTCGAGATGCATTGCTGCTAAGTGTTGGATGTGCTCTTGGTATATCATAGCTTCACCTCCGCATGGCAGGGTTTGTGGAGTCTTAGATGGTCATGGTGTTCACTTGATGTTGCATGTGCATGTCTCTCCTTCGCTTATACTTTGGCATGCTCCATGTGTTCGTCCATTCGCGAACAAGTCTCCTCGTATGCATTCCTTGTTCATCCGTTCGTGAAACAATCTTCTCGCATGAGCTCCTTGTTCATCCCATTTGTCGTCGTGTCATGTATCATCCATGTACCTGTATCTACAATTACTCATGACGAGACGACATCAAATCTAGAAATCTTTTAGTCCACCATGATGCATTGTCTTTCACTTTCGGATGCAGGTGACTGGGAGAGAGGTCAAGGCTCTAAACTTGCATAAGGCAGATTTCAATCCAGGATGTGAGCTTTGGCACTGTTCATGAAAAATTCTTAGAGGTCACAAGGAGGCTGAGATGGGAAAAACTATACGTGGGATCTAACTCAGCTAGAGGGCAAATCTGGGCAATTTTTTTAGGGAGACAGTGTAGGAAACAAGGGGAGATTGGCAGAAAAACTGTGCAATTTCTCCAAGTAGTTGGTAGTGGGTTGCGGGAGGCTACTCATGAAAATTACGCAATTTTTTTGGTGAGCTAGCAGCAGGCTATGAGAGACTACTGGAAAAAATTGCGCAATGCTGGGAGGCTATCCTTCTGGACATCCCTGCACAGTTTCTGAGTTGATCGGGATGCTGGGAAGTTGGGAGACTGCTAATGAAAACTACACAGTTTTTCGGGTGAGTAGTAGGTTCGCTGACTGGGTGACTGGCTGGAAAAAATACGCAATTCTTGAGGGAAATGCAATGACAGGCACAGGGTGTCTGTCCGACATGTCTGCGCAGTTTCTTCAGTGAGCGGAGCATGCATGCTTGGTAGCTTTTGTGCAATTTTTTGGAGGAGTAAGGTCCAGGGTCACTGCCCGGTCAAACTTTCTGGTTGACCAGCTGGAGACTCAGTTGATGTGCTTGGGGGTATCACAGAATGAAATGGCTTGCTAGGAAACTTCTGCACTGTTTTGGGTGGAAGTCGGTCAAGTTGATTCCAGGATTGCACAATGCAGGCTGCCTAGGAGGCAACCTCAAGCTCTGCGCAATTCTGGGTAGCAGTACATGTTCACTGATGCATGAAATTGCGTAATGCAGCTCAGCAAATGCCCGACTGTGGAGGATGGTCTGGTCGATAGAGTTTCAACAAATGACCAAGTGTGTGAATGAGTGACTTCGTACATGCATGACCTTGCGAACACACACTCAACATGACTTGACAACAAGACACCTCGAACCATAAAGACAACACACACCCAGTGTAATTGACCGGCGGTGTGAATGACAAGCATGACACTTGTGATAGATTGTTGAACGATGGGGATGATGCTTGCGTGACAGTGCATAAAACTTCGTGTGTGAGTGTGACAAATGTTTACATAGTGGACACAACTTGTACACACGAAGGCTAACCTTGTGCATGGCGAGAACATGAATGCAAGCATGACATTGTGACCAACATGCAAAAAGATGTCTGTTGAATGGTCAAGCGAGGAGGGTGCAAAGACTTATCATGGGCTTATGGGATGAGCCCAAGTGCTTGCAAACATAAAGGGAAAACCCAAGGAAGGCTATGAAATTGGATGCAAGCCAAAATTTTGGAGGGTGTTGTAGCCACTACAACACTTGGCTACACACTGGTTGAACTCCAACTTCTCTATTTTGGTCCATTGACAGCACATTGCCTTGGTATTTTAGGGAGTATTGAATTGTTGTGCGGGTTACTTTGGCTTCCCCACTTACCCCATGGAGAAACATAGTTCACCTTTCGCCAACTCAGTAAACACAACAACAAGTTTCAACTTGATCACACTGTTTTGAAATCGGGAAGGGTAGTTTGGTTCACGAGTTAAAAAAAATTAAGAGTATAAGTTTTCATCTCTGGTGTTGCTCCGTTGCCAGCAGGCCTAGATAGTACCTTTATGGAGTCACGTAGGAACACACACATTGATCCACTACCAGCGAGCCTTGACAGTACCTTGGTGGAATTGCATGCTTCACCTCTCTGCGAAGAAGTCTTTCTCTTCTTTCGCCTTTTTATTTTTTTAAAAGAGGACTGTGCATAGGCACTTATTTATTTTTGAGGTGGAAGAGGGATCCCGACTTATTGAGAGCAGAAGAGGTTGTTCCTTTAGAGAAGCATGTAAGTCCTATGACATAGGTTTGCTCGTTTAGATTTTCCCCTTCTCCATTTCTACTAGTTGGATGAGCTTGAACACACATAGCAGAAGGCTGAGTACAAGCATGGGGTTTCCCAATGTGGACACAATTTCATGGTTGGACCCAAGCTTCCCTTGCAAATGGTTTGTATTTTCTGTCAAGACTTCATCGGTCGAAGGTTATAACCAAGCACAGAGAAGACGGACGTAGGACTGGCCAAGTGCTATAGTGTCACAAGACGCTTTAGATTTCAGCCACATACTCATTCAAAAGCCATAACTCAGTAGAGGGAAACACTTATTTACAAAAGAAAAATAGCATGATATTAAGAAAACAAAACAAAAGGAAACAAAAATAGTAAGCAAAGAGAAAAAAAACAAGCAATAAACAAACTATGTACATGGCGCGGGGCGCGGCTCGTCCTACCGAAAACAGAGTTTGAGATCTTGGCTGTTGACAAGAAGGTTTTCAACCCTCCCTTCAAGTGATTGCAAATGGTAAGTGTGTGGTCCAAGCTTCTCTTGAACCAGTATCAGGCTATCAGGTTCCGCTACCAGAACCTGGTGGTATCCCGAAAGACCATTAAGAAAAGACAACATTCTTGCTCTAGATACTGCATGTAACATAGGTTCTGATGATGACTCGAGGTAGTTGTTTTTGTTCTGGGAGCGGTTCAAGTTTCATAAATCAATGCATAAGCGGATTCTCCCAGATTTCTTATGTACAGAACTTAAATTAGAAACCCATGTGAAATAACAAACTTTGTAAGTGATTTGAGCATGCCACAACTTAGTCAGTTCTTTCTGTATAAGGGGTTCAAGTGACATATGTATTTTACTTAGTTTTTGTTGCCATGTCTTGACTCCTTCTTTGATTGGAATCCTGTGTTGGATTATTTGCGTGTCGTATGTACTCGGCCATCATATGTCCATGCGAACACATCTCGGTACTATTTGAACACGCAGATAGAAACCTGTCGCTCCTGTGGTGTGCAACATGTACCGAGACTGATGAACTTTGGATCGTGGTCTGTTCCCAAGTTGATATATTTGTTCATCATGGTGTAACTGTGGGTTTTGCTGTTTCTTGACCCTTGAAAGTGATTTTGCAAGTCGTAGAGCCTATTGAGAGAAACCACACCCTTGTGGATGAGGTTTCCTTTCTTTTCATCAACTGCAGCTTGCAGGGACTGCTCGTGCTCATCTTCATTAGCTGTTGTGTCCTTGAAGACATTTGCGTTGTCCATGAAGTGCAGTACCTATTGATCATCGTCAAAAATGAGTAGATTAGTTATGTTATCAGGGATAGAAGGCTTATACAAAATTTCAATAGTAAATATATCCCTAAGTAGTGACATGCTAGTAGTTGCGTTAATAATGTATCGAAATCTGCATTACGCGTTCTTGGCACAACAATGATATTGAATGCTTGGAAGCTAGAGATTAGTCACCATACCTCTTGCTGGTAATTTTTGAGATGAAGTGATAAATAGTGTATGGTGTTACGTACCTATCATATCATTATTTTTGCATCACCTACCACTTTGAGCACAACAATGTTGAGGCTAATGGCCTTTTGCAAGTGCAACATGAATGCTTTGTATTCAACAATGTTGTTCATGCACTCGAACTCCAAGCGACTCGAGATCAAGTGTTTCCTATGCTTTGGGTCAATAAAGACACACCCGGCTCCAGAGCCATCTCGTGTCGTTGATCTGTCAAAATACATGGTTCGTAGCTCATCTGTACACAGACCATTTGACGCACTTGTACTACTGTTACTGCTGTTGCTGCTACTGCTACTACTATTAATGTTACAATGTGTTGTACAGGTTTTATTTCCATCAATTGGGCAAAGAAGGAGACCCAACTTTGTGTCTAGTGGGGTTGGAGCTGGCCATGAGAGATAATACCCCAACATTGTTTCCAAGAGGCAACTGCCAAACATGAGCTCTGTGAAGGCCAATGGTTCATTCTCGCCGTTGATGGGAGTGATGTTATGCCTCATGTATCTCTCGGATAACATCTGTATTTGATTTCTTTTGCCCTTATACGGAAGCCATAAGTGTGACCAGTCTGTAGCAAAGTACCCATTCAACTTGCTAGACCAGTCTCTATTGAGTAGTAAACCATATGCTTCCGGTATGTCCACAACAACAATGTTTATGGACCGTTAAACTCGACCGTCATGAGATAGTTCGATGATCACATCCCAATGTTCACCAATGGATGGTATGCATGTCCAATCGAGTTGGATGATTTGCGCGGATGTCTTAGACCATTGCACATTGATTTTCTTAGCAATGGAGAGTGGCATGGCATTGGCTGATGCACTAAAATCAACCATGCAGTTGTGAAGATTGCAATTAAAAATTTTGAATGAAAGCAAAAATGGGGGGAAAATAGAGTTTGTTTCTTCCATCCAGAGTGTGTTAAACACACAATTGTGAGTGAACCGGGAGATGTGCTTGCTCTATTGCTGGTAGAGGCTGCGTTGTCTGTAGATGTCTGCCCCAGTATGTGCAGCAGAATATCTCGCTGACCCTTAATCTTAGCCAACTCGGACAAACTGATGTTTGCACGAGTTTTCCTCATGTCCTCCACAATGTTGTAGTCTAGAGTGGGTAGAATCACCGAAATGTCCAAGGTCAGACTTGTGTTCGTATTGTCCAGCAGAGTTTTATACAGTTTGCTGCTCATGGACGTACTTTTGTCTGCCGTTGTCTTCCTAGGCTTGCTTTGTGTTTTCTGCTTTTGGACAGTTGGTGGATCAACCTTCCTCAACAGTTCAAGCCTTTCTCACATTTGCCCAAGTGTAGGGGGGGCCCCATGACTCCTAAGATTGTAACGACCATTTTTCTTTTGGGGCTGCTTCTCGGTGTTTGTCTTCTGCACTTCTTCCAAGCACTGATACATGTTGATTACCCATCCAGTGTTGGGTGCCTCATCAAGTGCAACATCTTCATCGTCGTATGTGTCTCTTGGCTGGAATTGCAACTGCTCACTACGTTTGGTATACAATCACATACTGAGCCCGCAACTCATTTCCAATCCGAATAAGACCCTTTTGGGTGATCGCCTTCATGGAATGAGCAAAAATATTCATTTGCACACTGTTCTATTTGGAACATTGAGCTGAATCTCTGTGCAGTTTTAACTGGGAAGAGATTGCTGCCTAATGACATGCTTCCTTGTCTTTGTCTGGGTGATCGACTGCTCACAGATGTGTCAGTTGTTCGTTGTTTGAGCTCGGACACTTCTGTTGTCAAGTTCTTGCCAAGACGAGTAAGGGTTTCAATATCGCTTGCTTCCTTGTCCTTACCCTTGCTCACCGGAGCCTGGGTCTTCCTGCACACATCTCCGGACTCCTTTGCTGGTTCTGTTAGTGTCGGTATCTTCATCCTTCCATCAGTGATCAAAATTCTCTTGTTGCATTGCATTTTAGGTGTCTCATCCGATCAGCTGCATTCCATTAGGTCATGGATCATCTAATGGCAATGGCATATTATAAATTTTCCCTCATGATCTTTACCTGCTTGCCTATTCTCATAAATTTAGGTCATTTACAATCATTTTTTTGTCTTTACATTTGTAAAAGCTATTATTAGGGTTTTTAGATCTCATTAGGTCTAGGGTTTGTCATTAAAGTCTTCTAAAAGCTCAATAATGGTTAGCAGGCACATGAGGAGGTCAAATAAGGTCTCAGCATCAAAAATTTTAATAATCACATGTTCAGTGATTGATTTTTCCTCAAAACCCTGTTTTGAGGAAAAATAGAGTTTTTTCTTCTATGTATATAAATTTCATGTAATTTTATTCTTCCTATATGTAATAAGTCTGGAAATGTAGCCCTGGTCACCTTGCCAAGCTCCTGCACTTCAACTCTTGCAAAAGAGACAAGAGATTCAAAGCATTAGTCCATCAATTTTCAAAAAACAAGTCAAATTTCCAAAACAAAGTTTTAAAAGCCAAAGTGAAAGGCAAACATTAGAAAAGTGGGTTTTTGTAAATGAAAAATTAAAGTCCCTTGTATATAAAGAGTTTCCCTTGTGTTATAAACTTCATTTGTGTGCCAAAGAGAGAGTGAACAAGCCAAGTCGCGATTTGAGGAGCAAAAGGAGAAATTGTAGCAAAACTCGCAAAGCTTACTGGGCGCACTTGGGTTGAGGCGCAACACACCTGGTCAGTGCGGCACACAGAGCACAAGAAACACATTGGAAAATACACAGGCGTGGCGCACCTGTCAGTGGGCGTGACACACCTGCCTTCCAAGCCTGAATTTCATCCAATCGACTTGCAAAGCTCCCAAATATTGCAAACTTCGTTCTTTCAAGTAAGTGGAATCTCTCATGTTGCCATTGCAAAGGTTTTGATCATCTTTCATGGTGTTTCAATAGGTGAAAGACAAAACCCTAGTTTGTTGCATAGTCCATTGAAAAAGCTATCTAGGGTTTTCAAAAATTGGCATTGTTGCTGTTTGCTCCCTGCAATCATTTTCACATTCCTCCACTACACTCCCCTCATTTCATATCCCTTACCCCTGCTTCACTCACATTCATCCTACCCCCCTCATTCCCAAAACCCTAATATCTAATGAATTCCCACTATTCCCAAACCTTAATTGGCATTCCCAAAACCCTGCCCCTCCCAAAAAACCCTACAACCAGCATCACAGCCCCTCATTCACAGTCCACTCATCAATCTCGTTCATTAAACAACAAACAACTATTCTTCATCTAAAATCTCTTCATACTCATTATTGAAACACCATACAGTGGCAAACATGGAGACAGATTCACCTTATGAAAGGGATGAGGAAACAATGAGTGATTCCTCCCAAGAAATTCATGCACCAAGAAAACCTCACAAGGGAGGAAAACACATCCGGGAGGATCCCACTACACTTACAGAGCTATTGGATTGCCCTCTTGTAGTAGCTTGTTTCAAACATCAATCTTGCTACCAATTTTGTGAGATGGTGGAAAGAGTCAAATACCACCATGAGCTTGCTAGATTATTTGTCTTCCATCTTCACAATGGCTAGGTCAATTTGGCAGGTGTTACATTTACTTTGACACCTGAAACTATAGCTGAAGCAACAGGTATTCCGAATGTGGGTGAATAGTGGAACAAGGGACAGCTGGTGGACAAAGAGCATTATGAGCCTTATATTAAGGCTGGCTATTAGAAGTAAATCAATAGGGTCTTCCCTTTCAGATACCTACAGGACACATATGCTCCACTCATGAAGCTCATAATCAAATATTTCAGCTGTGAAGGTAGATTTTCGCTTATACACCTATCGTGTCAGATTATTGATGCATTTCACTAGGGTGAGGATGATGAACCTCGCCTATTTCATATCTCGGAATATTGAGAAAATGACCACATTGGTGCAAAAGAAACCTCCTCATGAACAATATAGAAACATTTATCACTTTGCATTGATCAAGATTGTGGTTTTGCATCAGCTGAGCTTGCTGAATGTTTCATGGGATGATTTCATTTCACATGAGGTTTTCAAAAGTCCTCAAGTGACCCCATCAGTTTTTCATGAGGCAGGAGGGCCCTCACATCAGCAAGAAGTTCATGAGGCTTAAACAACCAGTGTGCAGTATTTTTCACTTACCAAAAGGGCACAAGGAGATTATTTGCAGCAGCCAAATGAGTACTATCTCCACCCGGGGTGGAAGGGGTCTCGTTTCCTTCAACATCAAAGTAGGTACAGGATAAAGGTAAACAACCAGTGCATGGTGAAGGGCCTTTGGAAGGTCAAGAGAGAGATTTCATTCTCATTCAGGATGAGGACATTGATTTGGGCTCCTAAAGCTCAAAACTCAAAGCGATCATCCAGGAATAAGAAGCTAACATTCATGCCTTAGCTCTTAACCTGGAAAGATATAAGTGGATTATAAACTACCTGGAGCAAAGGAACAAGCAGTTGGAGGACTAACAAACAATCATGGAGTTGCAAAACATAAGAGAAAACCGACAAGCAGCCAAGAGGAGGGAAAATCAGATTGACACCACTAGAGCAAGAGATTGAAGCTGACCAAGTTGGTTTCTGAGCTCTGGCGAAAATCAGCTGCGAACACTGCTCTAGGGTTTAACGCCTAGCCCTGCCATTCCAGAGTCAGCTCTGGCAGCACAGTTCATTAGACTGGCTGATCTCCGCTACAGGGGCCAAGGACTGACCCGACAAATGCTCAGCGGGGGGTCCACAGGGACCCCATCATTCAAGAATATTGTCATGCATAAGCAGACAAGGAAAGAAGGGTTAAAGATCACGGTTACGGAGAAAGCAGAAACTTAGGTAGCTCCAGAAACGACAAGGGGCAGAAAATGTCAACAGAATATGGTGGTGGTTCTAAGAAAGATAAACCGAACAAGGAAAAGGAAAATATCACCCTCGGTGCCGCTGCAAATCATCAATCTGTGGGCTCAAAGCAGACCCAGGCGACCGATGAAGACGAGCAAGAGAAGCAGGGGAAAAAAAGAGAAGGAAAAGACAGGGAATCACCTATCACCCCTGGCACTAACAACGCTCCCCAAGGAGCCTGCAAACCAAAGAAGAACGAGGCACTCAGAGTGGTTTGTACAGACCCGGAGATACAAGCCCACCGAGAGCACATGTCGGAGCATGCGGTCATATGTAAATTTATGGGACTATGGCCAACGGAGCGAGCCCTATGTCAATGGATCAAACAACACTGGAGACCCAAAGGTGACATTAATCTACACCTAGGAGCTAAAGGTTTCTTTATTGTAGTCTTTACAAACCTAGAAGATAAAGATAGGGTTTTCGATGGAGGTCCATACTTTTTTGCTTCTGCGGGTCTCTATATGAGACCTTGGAAACCCAACTTCGTCCCTGAAAACGAGACCTTCACTCAGGTTCCCATATGGATCCGTCTTTTCTCCCTCCCCATAGATTATTTGGGCCTAGCAACACTCAAGCAAATAGGAGACAAGCTGGGTACCTTCATCAAAGCTTCTGAAGCCACCATTCAACGCAGATATACCTCTTGCGCCAGAATTTGTGTGGAACTGGATGTATCTGGCACCCTGCATGAAGGAATTTGGTTGGAGTTTCGGGATGAAGACTATTTCCAGGCCATTGACTACGAACAAATTCCGTTTTGATGTAGGAAATGCCACGAACACGGGCATCTAGTAAGAGATTGCCCTCTTCACAGAACGAAAGAAGCAAGCAAACCCATGCCAGAGGCACAAAATCCAGAGATCTTCACCAAACCGAAAACCAGACAAAGAGCTAATAGAAGAAGACCAAATAGAACAAGGGCCACCCCAAGCAGCACCCTCAACACCTTCAGGGTATTGGAAACAGACACAGATACAGAAGAGATAAGGGCGGATGAGAGGGAAACAGAGGAGACAGAGAACCAGCCAGACACCAATAGGAAAGAATAGGATGAAAACCCCCACAGCCCCAAAGCCAATAGGCAAGAACAGGAAAGTACCCAAGACGAAGATACAGAAATGTTAAACAGTGATGGAGGCAATGACGAGCTGGAGCTAAACGAAGCCTTGGAAAAAGCAGGCGTAAACCTTCCAGCACTAGAGGAAAATTGGAAGGTGCAAGGCATTGAAAATGTTCCAAAAGAAGAACTAAAAAAGATTAGCGACCTCTTCATTGCAAGACAGAGGGCTGAACTGGCCAGGCAAAATAGGAGATTGGGAATAGCAACAGGCACAGGCAACCACTCCAAAAACACCTCCCTTAACCCAACTGGCTTCAAACAAAAAAAGAAAAGGGGAAGAAGGACAAATGGAGAGGTACTACATGACCTAGGGATTTTAATGCTGAACTCAGGTAAAATGAAGGCACTAGAAGCCTTCCCATCTTACCACTTCTAAACCTGGTTATCATGAAAATAATATCATGGAATGCAAGAGGGCTCAACAGCCAAGAAAAACAAAGACTTCTCATCAGGAAGTTCCAAACAGAAAAGCCAGACATTATGTTCATTCAAGAAACAAAATGCGCTACCTCTCATATGAAAAGCATCAGTAAAAAACTAGGTAAGCCTCTCGACTTCATTGAAGTCGCCAGTCAAGGGTGGGAAGGAGGTATCACCACCCTATGGGACACAAGGGCAATAAGTGTCCTCGCCTCGGAGGCCACCCGAGCCTACATAGCGACGGAGATACAAATCATAGGTAACTCTGAAACCTATCTCTGTGTTAATGTGTATGGCCCTCAAAAATTAGAAGAAAAATTCCATTTTCTCAACTCTCTCAGAAATCTGCAATCTAGACATCACACCTCAAAAATCATCATGGGAGGAGACTTAAACATGATCACCTCCCTCCTGGAGAATAAGGGAGGGTTACGAAGGCTAAACAACGATGCAGGGGCCTTTTCCGATTTTATTGAGACCACAAAATTGGTGGATGTGCAACCTTCCTCCAGCTCCTACACATGGAACAACATAAGAGGTGGAGAGAATCTTATCGCCTCCCGCCTGGATAGATTCCTCATCTCAAAAAGCATAGTTCTAGAGGGCATTACTGTCAACTCTGACATTCTCCCTAGTGGGGGTCGGATCACTGGCCCATCTCTCTAGTTGCTGCCTTCCTAGGCACTCTGAGAAACAAGCCATTCCGCTTTGAAAAATTCTGGTTACAACACCCTAATTTTGTCAAATTGCTAGAGAAGTGGTGGAAGGAACCACTAAATATCCAAGGCACCAAAATGTTCAAGCTCCAAAGTAAACTCAAACATATTAAAAGCAAGATCAAGCACTGGAACATCACGGAATTTGGCAACATCTTCAAGGAAAAATCCATAATAGAGAGCAAGCTCGAGCACATACACAAAAGCTGGACCTCTGGCAATATCACTGAGGAAGCAAAAGAGCTGGAAAAAGAACTAATGACCCAATGGCAACATAGAAGTCTACAAGAAGAAACACTCTGGAAATAGAAATCCAGAGTGCAATGGCTTAAAGAGGGCGAGCAAAACACAAAATTCTTTCACAGGTCCACCCTTGATTACAGAAGTGCAAACAAAATTCTCAATCTCAAAAATGAAGCGGGCGACACTCTTCACAATCACAAGGAAATTTCCTCTCTCCTCACCGATCATTTCAAACATATTGCCCAGGAAATGCAAGCAGATAGAACAGAAGCAATTGACACTCTAACGCAAGCCATCCCCAAAGTGGTAACGAATGAACAAAATCTTACTCTCCTCAAAGAAATCTCAATGGAGGAAGTGGAGGAAGCCGTAAAGAGCATGCCAAATGACAAAGCCCCTGGGCCAGACGGCTTCACTATTAACTTCTACAAAGCATGCTGGCCTGCCATCAAATCAGAAATCTGGGAAGTTGTTGAAGACTCAAGACGCTCAGGCACCATTCTCAAATCGCTCAACTCTACCTTCATGGCCTTAGTCCCAAAGGAGGAGAATGCTCACACTCCTGAGAAGTTCAGGCCTATTGCACTTTGTAATGTAATCTACAAGATCATCTCCAAGGTTATAGCAAATAGGCTCAAGCCCATCCTACCCAATCTCATCTCAGAAGAACAGTCTGGATACGTAGAGGGTAGACAAATTCTGGACAACATCCCCTTAGCACAAGAAATGGTGCATACTCTCCAGACCAGGAAAAAAGTTGGGATGCTTATGCAACTGGATCTATCCAAAGCATTTGACAAGGTAAATTGGAATTATCTGGAAGCTCTTCTTGCAGCTTTTGGCTTTGATCATCAATGGATCAATTGGATTTTGGCTTTAATCAAATCCTCCTCTTTCTTGATTCTAGTCATCGGTTCACCCTCAGAACCCTTCACCCCTTCCAGGGGCATCAGGTAGGGAGACCCTCTCTCCCCTTTCCTCTTTGTGATCCTCATGGAGGGCCTAAGCCGTCTCATCCTCAAAGCTAAAGTAGAAGGCAATCTCAGAGGTCTCCATCCTCTGCAATCTACTCCAGCCACAACGCACCAACAGTTCGTGGATGATACCTTGCTGCACGGTACCCCCACGGTGAAAGAGGCCCTGGCCTTCAAATCCATCCTAACTCTATTCAGCAAAGCCTCAGGTATGGAAATCAATCATGCTAAATCTAATATTTTTTTCTTTAACACTCACCTTGCAATCCAGAAGCATCTCTCAAGCATTCTAGGGTTTAAACGGGGTAATCTTCCCTCAAAATACCTGGGAGCCCCGCTAACGTCCAAACCCTGGCAAAAGCATCATTGGGAAAGTACTCTAGCAAAATTGGAAAACAAGTGCAGACACTGGACTTACAGAGCACTAAACTTCGCGGGCAGACTAGTCCTAACCAAGGCTATCCTGCAAGCCATACCTCAATACATGCTTTCCATTCTGCCTGCCCCTCAAAGCGTATTACACAGGATCAGAACAATCCAAAGATCATTCTTATGGAAAGGCAACGCGGAAAAAAACAAATGGGCTTTGGTAGCCTGGAATAAGTTATGCAAATCAAAATCAGCAGGTGGCCTCAATTTAATATACCCCCTTACTTCCAATATGACCTGTGGAGCCAAGTTATGGTGGAGATGGCTTAAAGAACCTCACCTTCCTTGGGTGAGGCATTGGAGGGAGAAATATACCCCCAATTGCAATGTGCAGGATCTAATTCGGCTACAGGAAGTTCCGGAAGGATCTCCCATCCGGAACCTTGCCGACGAAATCAAAGTATTATTCAAGATCACAGTTTCTGGGAAATTCGCAACGGAGAAACAACGTTCTTTTGGGAGGACGCTTGGCAGCAGCTTCCTCACCTTGCAACGCCAGACCTGGAAAATTACAAAAGGGAAGCACAGATAGGAGGCAATTACAGAGTTAGTCAGTACTGGAGCCCGGATAACAACGAGTAGGAGTGGAGAACCTGGAAACCCCCGCACTCTAACAGCTCTGCAGCAGATAATGTTCATATTCAGAGCCTCCTAACCACTCTCAGCAAACGAAAAATCCGAACTTCCACAGTCAAGGATCAGCTCAGATGGGGAATGAGTGGGAACAGTAGCTACACTCTAAAAGAGGCTAGGATGCAATTGGAACATAATGAGCAAGGGGAGACCTTGCCCTGGAGCACCAAGGTCTGGGATAGCCTCTTTTGGCCTAAAATCAAGACATTCCTCTAGCTCCTCATGAGAGGAAAACCCCTCACATGGGAAAACTTACAGAAAAAAGGCTTCTCCGGCCCTTCCATATGTCCTATGTGCCGCACAACAAAAGAAACTATAAATCACTTGTTAAATTCTTGCGATTAGGCAAACAGGATATGGAAGTGGATAGAAAACATCATGCAACATCAAATAGGGACACAAATTCCATCCAGAACACAATAACTCAGTGGCCAGGCGATTTCTCGAATAATCTCAGAGTAAACAACATATGGAGAATAATTCCAGGGTTCATAACATGGACAATTTGGAAGGAACGGAATAGGCGTATCTTTCAAAATGAGCAAAGGAATTTAGAGTTCTCTCAGCTTACCTTATCCACAAATATCCACGAATTAATCTCGGCTAAATGAACTACATATCCTGACACAAACCTCTCACCCAGGGACCAGCGCATTCTGGCAAGCTTCAAGCTGGAAAATGGGAACAACTCTCCAACCGTAAGCAGCAAGCACGATCCGCGAACAGGACAACAGGGATGGCACAAGCCCCCGACAGGCTTCCTTAAACTAAATTTCGATGGGGCCTCCAGGGGCAACCCCGGTCCGGCAGGCATTGGAGGGGTCATCAGGAACCACACAGGGGAAATCCTATATATCTACAGTCAGGCCTTGGTTGAAGCCACCAACAACGAGATGGAATTCGTAGCACTGGAAAAAGGCCTAAGAATTCTGCATGCGAACCAAATTGCCAATGCCGTAATAGAGGGAGACTCAGAGGTGGCCATTACAGCGGCCAGGAGAATTTACAATGGCACTCCGGCAAGCAAGGTTACGAAGCATTGGCGCCTGGCTCAGGGGACCGAAAACATAGCCAATTTGCTTCGTGAAATGAAAGGTCTAACCTTTCAGGCGATCAGACAGAAAGGAAATACGGTGGCGGACCACCTGGCAAACGTCGGGATTGAGAACCCCAATGCTCCGAGGGACAGCTGGTGGGAAGATATTACATGCCCTGTCCTTAAGGGAACTTGCATGCAGCTTGCCAATAAGGACATCTCACCGGCAGAAAACGACGACGGCACGGAAACGGTTCTTATGGTTCCGACAAGACCCCATGCGGACTAAACGCACCACCTTAATTACGGCTGAAGCCGAAGGACAGTCGGCACAAGGCATATCCGTCAGTGCTTGCAGACCAAAAGATCTGTACCTCCCCATGATCTGCTTTGATTCCCGACGCCGTAAAAAAGGCAGGACGCAGCACACCTGGCTAGCTGCGGACAAGGGAGGGTTCGGTGACAATAATAGCCAACAATTATTCTCAGATCCCACCATACATCCTTCACCCTACAATAATTTCGACCGAACAGGCAAGTGGCCCTCCCATCTAATGCCACCCTCCAACCATTCTCCGGCCATCGATTATTTAACAATGGCCCTGGCAGCCAAGGAAAGCATGGTTTTATCGTCTTGCAAGGTGAAGCTCTCTCCCACTGCCAACATACCGTTGGTAATCTCCGTGGCAGTCACCTACGCCATGAAAGGGGATAGCTGCCGTAACCAGTTGGCTATAAAGGATCTCCAGCAGGCCCAAGAAATGTATGAAACCAGAACCTTGCAGCGGAATAAACGCAAGCTGAATGAGCTGGAAAGCAGCGTGAAAGCGGAGGAAGCACAAGTTTCCGACCAGCAGCTGGGGAAGGAGGTGAATTGGCTCCAGGACCCGGGCACCACCTTTACGAGGGCCACCCAATTCATCCGAACCCAGGCGGAGGCGTGGAGAATGAAGACGCTGCTGGCGAAAGTGTTGGAAGCGCAGGAAGAGCAGGACGAACGGGTGCAGAAGCTCAAACGCCAGATGGACGCTATGGAACATGACCATATGTGCGTGGTGGAAAGCATTGAGTTCAAGTTATCCTCGCTGGACCAGCAGGCCCACACCATCAACAAAAAGCTTACTGTGCTTATCAAGCTCATGAGGAATGGGGTGGGCATCGAGGGAACAACTGGTGAGACCTCTGGCGTACCTCCTGGCAACCCGCCGAAGCAGGGGCCTGGCAACCTGCCGAAACAGGGGTCAGCCCTCCGCTGATGGTCGCTGCTAATGTCCTCCTTTTGCAGTCGCGTACAATCCCCCTCTCTTGTTCTTGACATTATGTACTCAGTTCTCTTCTTATGGTTATGCTGTAATTTTCTGAGACAGAGACATCGGTTTTTTGGCCATCTTGCAGTACCTTCTCGGCCGCCCTGCGTGGTGTGCCCATTTTGTGCTTATTTTCTTTTAAATTGCCAATGTATCCTCTCGTAGCCAGGCGTGCTGTTAAGCAGCCCTCAAATCTGCAGCAACAGAAGTTTTGTAATATATTTACTCTCTGTTAATACAAAAGCTTATTTACAAAAAAAAAAGAGATTGAAGCTGATCATGAATCTTGGCTAGAGAGGGAAAACATGCACTTGGAGAAGCTACCGGAGAAGGCCAACAAAGAGAAAAATATGTTGAGGCACATGGCCTATCACTATTTCGCAAGAAACAAGATTTGTAAAGCGAGGATAAGGACCTTAAAGGCCAAGTTAAGGAAAACTTTGAGGAGGAAGAAAGACCAAGATAGACTCAAAATATTGGTTGAGGCTTCCTTAGCCCAACATAGTACTTGATGTAGGTCACTCAACCCAAATTTCAAGAAATTTGGCACACTTTTTGTCAATTTTGAATTTTTGAAGGAAAAAACAGGTTTTTCTGCCCAGTGCGCAGCGCCACCCGGCGCTCGCTTTTGCTAGATACCTCCTCTAGAGGAAAACTCTACATTCTGGATTCCTCATGAAAAATTATGAATGCCCAAAAATTACTAGAAATTTTTGTCAAGTTTTGGGCCTCCAAAAGGGTCAAAAACACCTCAAAAATGCCCTTTCTACCCCTTTTTGGTCACACAGGAAGCAGTGTTGGGAGAACTCACTTTTGGAAGGGCAAATGGACACCAAATTAAGAAATTCTACCTGTTATGGAAAGTAGACAGATAGATATTTCCAACAAGCCCACTTGGAGAAAATTTGGTGCATGGGAAGGCCTCCAAACGCAGCTGCAAAAAGGTGCTATGCACAGGGAAAGTGGCGCGACGCACAGGATGGAAAATTGCCATTTTTGCCAAAAAACTCTGTTTTTTTGCCTAGTTTTTTCTTAGTTTTACTTTTTTCTCTCTCATGATCAAACTCATGATGTAAATTGATGTAACTTGATGGAATTTGATGTAAAAATGTTGAAAATTCACTCATGGAGGTAGGTACATCATGAAAAGGTAGTTTTGAACTGAATGAATTAGTTTCCTAGATTTTAGAGGCAAGCTGTTCCACTGCCTACTTTTCAGTTCTTAGTTTAGATCTTGTTGAAACAGCTCTGAAGCTCATGAATTCAACCCCTAAAGCCTAGCATGAGTTGTTTGTTGCCTATATCTAGTACTTTTTTCAGTCATTTGTCAAGGTTGGACTCTTGTGAAAGTTTTGAGCAGCATTGTACATCCATCTCTGCAGTTTGGCAAAGGAATAGACCAGGGTTTGCAACATTTTGTAGGATTCTTGTGGCAAGTTTATTTGGTATTGTTTTTTCTTCTGTAATTCAAGTTTACATGTGTTTATGTATGCCATTATCTCTCTCTTTTCAGCTGAACTAAATAAATCAAGGATAAAGGTAGAAATCATTGATGTTGCAGTGCTCTACATAGCGTTTGTTTAGTTTTTCATGTTTTCAACTGTTTGAAGAGGATTCCTGAGACTCTCATGCCCTCTCCAATTCCTCACCAGTCTTAAGACTCTCCATCTCACTCAATTTAAAGTACTAAAGCATTTGCCTACCTCGCCCCACAGAAACCTCTGCAAGACTGAGTCCATTCCCCGGACCCAAATCTACCTTTCACATTTGAGCCAAAAAACCAACATAAAACTCAATCAAAATCCTCTAAGCCTATACCTAGCCTAAAATTAGTCTTATATCAGTCATCTCAAGCCTGATTTGCTATATTTTCCTGAGATTGACAAGGAGAGAGCCCTCTCCCGACCTGGTAGGGCTAGCTACCAGGTTAAGCATGGTTTGATGTTACCCTAGACTTTACTTTCTTAGCGTGAGGTAGATTTAGGCCCGAATAGGTTCATCATCCTTGATGGCTCCAATCATGAGCAGGTCCTTTTCTACAATGATTGCCTCTTTACAATTTTCTAATAGTGTTGGTTTCACAACTCGTTTGATGAGTTGCACAATGCTAGTTGGCAGTGCAGACATGTAGTAGTCGACAGTGATAGAGTCATGAGGTTTTGTGTCCACTGTAAACTTGTTTAATATGCGAAAAAGCCTCTGATTGAAATATTTTACCTTTTCTTTTAACTCCATTTTCACACTACCCAACTCTTTGAGAAACATGGCTGGGGTCTTGTCATCAATGATTTTTTCCAAAAATATCCGTTTGAACATAACCTAGTTATGGATGGAGTTGACAGGAAGGCTATGATACCATACTGTTGCACGACCATCCAAGGTACACAAAAATAATATGCATGCAACGTCACCATGCCACACCTCGAGTCTCTATAACTATAGGTAGAAGTTGTCCAAGTGGTCTTCTACCTTCACTGTGCTGTCATAGTCATACTTTGTGAGCACTCTCTTCGAACACTTTGGCATCCTCTGAAAAGCACCCAGGAGAGCCAATGGTCCCTGAGTCATCCATTCCAAGTTTTGGTCAGCCATGTCTTCTTCTTCTTCATCCTCCTCCTCTTCTTCAGAATCTGACGGTTTCAGCTCTGAGTCTGTTGGTTCATCTTCGCCTCTGCCTCCTCTACTGCCTTCCCCTCCACCTCCTGTATCAGAATCTGAGCCCAAGATCATGAGGGTGTCTTGTTCTCCCTATTGGAAGACTGGAGGTTCTTCTTTGTTCTCAACAACTTCTGCCAAACCTTCGAGTGTGGCAAGAACTATTTCTTCCAACAATGATACAACAACTCTTGTGGGAGTGGTCTTTGGATTTCTTGATGCATATGGAAGATTTTGTATTCCTAGGATTAGTTCGACTACTTTCACGAATTGATGGGTGATGGGACGGAAAGAGCGGAGGTGCTGATACGAAATTTCGTGTTCACATATGGGAGGTGAGGAGTAACCAAATTGAGAGTCGAACATAGGTGAGAGGGAGTGAAACTTATTGCCTTGACCAGATGATTGATGGTTGGGGGTGAGAGGACATTCAACCATAAACAACTAGCAACCCTCCTTCTAGCACCAAAAATGTTGACGGTGCTAGACCCTCCAACATTCGGGGGATCTCCCCGGTATGAAGTCCCAACTAGAACTCACACTGTTTTGTGTAGGAGTCCCATTCGATACAATGGCCCAATTTCCATTATCTTAAAGGTTTGCCTTAGCTCTTGCTTGTCAGCACATGAGAGTGGTCTGCTTTGTCTTCGAACAACGAGGTTTGTGTGCCTGGTGAGTGGGTAGTGTTACTTATGTCAAGTTTATTTCACCGCAGAGGGAGAGGGTGGAAGCGAGTCTCAATTCGAAAGGGAATAGTCCCAACTCTTTCAGAGACACACAACACAATAGGACATGCACAACTTCCAACGGAGTAGTCCACATGGATGCGGTAGTCACAAACACATAGTGAATGGATAGCATGTACAACACGTAGCGGAGTGGTCGACATGAGTACGACGGTAATTATAACAAGTTTCTGGGAATGGTTCTATCGAGTGTTCGACAAGATAACCCACACGGGTGAGACAACGTTAACAACTTATACAACACAACATATGTATTAGAATAATCAAAATAGTTCAACTATTTTAACACAGGTTAAAGCAACATGCATTACAAGTGTCCAACGAATAGTCTTACAAAAAAATATAATACATGTGTGAAAATGTGCTGGCTTTTTATTAGGCTTCTGAATTAAGCGAAATTTCCAAGACACATCGGTACACCATACATCACTAACCCCGATAGTGGGGCATTGGAGCCGCTGCTCGCTCCTCAAAGAAAAGACTACAAACTCTCAAGGCTATGTGGGAGGAGCCAAGGTGAAAAGTGCTTTGCATGTACAAATGAGGGGTAGTTATAGCCAAGGGTAAAACTAGCCCTTGTGATTGTTTGACTTACATGACTCCAAATTTACATGACTCTTCAGATTTACATGTGGGTCTCTTGGATTTCCATGTTACATTACATTGATTACAATAGTGTGGCCCGTAGTAGTGATGTGGCTGAGATGACTCATGACATAACTCGACATGACAGAGCTGGTGTGTTCATGTTGTTGGTGGTGTGCATGTCGAGCTGCAGTGCGACTGAGTGTTGGATGTGCTCTTGGTATGTCATAGCTTCACCTCCGCATGGCAGGATGTGCAGAGTTTTCAATGGTCTTGGTGTTCGCTTGATGTTGCATGTGTATATCTCTCCTTCACTTGTACTTTGGCATGCTCCATGTGTTTGCCCGTTCTTGAACAAGTCTCCTCGCATGCATTCCTTGTTTGTCCATTTGCGAAACAATCTTATCCCATTGCTCCTTGTTCATCCCGTTCGTTGTCGCACCATGTCTCATCCATGTACCTAATTTGCAATCACTCATGATGCAACGACATCAAGTCCAGAAATATCATAGTCCACCATGATGCATTGTCATTCACTTTCGGATGCAGGTGACCGAGAGAGAGGACAAGGCTCTGAAACTGTGCAAGGCAGATTTTAAGCTGGGATGCGGGCTCTGGGCACTATTCATGAAAATTGTGTAGAGGTCACTAGGAGGCTAAGATGGGAAATATGGATCGACAATGACTGTCCACAGGATCTAACTCGGCTGGAGGTTAGATTTGCACAGTTTTTATAGGGAGATAGTACAGGCAACAAGTGGAGAGTGGCAACAAAAATTGTGCAATTTCTCTGGGGAGCTAGCAGTGGGTTGCTGGAGGATGCTTGTGAAAATTACACAATTTTTTTGGGGAGATGGCAACGGGTTATGGGAGGTTGTTGGAAAAAACTGCGTAATGCTGGGAGGCTGGCCTGTTGGACATCACTGCACTGTTTCTGATCTGAGAGGGATGCTAGGAAGCGGGCTGCGGGAGGTTGCTCTTGAAAACTGCATAATGTTTTCTGGGGAGATGGTAGCAAGATGCAGGAGGCTGCTGGAAAAAACTGTGCAATGCTGGGAGGTTGGCCTACTAGAAATCCCTACGTAGTTTCTGAGTTGAGAGGGATGCTGGTCAGGTGGCAAACTGCTCATGAAAACTGCGTAGTTTTTCGGGTGAGCAGTGGGCTGGTTGAATGGCTGGAAAAACTACACAATTCTTGAGGGCAGTGCAGTGAAGGACACAGGGTGTCTATCCAGCATGTCTGTGTAGTTTCTTCAATCAGTGGAAGTGGGCATGCTTGGTAGCTTCTGTGCAATTTTTTGGAGGAGTGAGGTCCGGGGTCACTGCTCGATCAAACTCTCTGATTGACTAGCTGGAAACACGGTTGATGTGCTTGCGGGTATCACAGATTGAAATGACTTTCTAGGAAATTTCTATGCCGTTCTGGGTGACAGTCGGTCAAGTCGATTCTAGGATTGTTCAGTGCAGATTGCCTAGGAGGCAACCTCAAGCTTTGCGCAATTCTGGGCAGTAATACATGTTCACTTAGGGATGAAACTGCACAATGCAACTCAATGGATGTTCGACTATTGGAGGATGGTCTAGTCGACAGGGTTTCAACAAAATGACCAAGTGTGTGAGCAAGAGATGTCATACATGCATGACCTCGCGAACACACAGTCAACGTGACTTGACGACAAGACACCTCGAACCATCAAGACAACATACACTCAGTGTGATTGACTGATGGTGTGAGCGACAAGCACAACATTTGTGATATATCGTTGAATGATTGCGACGACACTTGCGTGACAGTGCATACAAATTCATGTGTGAGTGCGACATATGTTTACATAGCAGACACAACTTGTACAAATGAAGGATGAACTTGTGCATGGCCAAAACATTACTGCAAGCATGGCATTGTGACCAACATGCAAAAAGATGTTCTATGAACGATCAAGTGAGGAGGGTGCAAACACTCATCATGGGTTCATGGGATGAGTTCAAGTGCTTGCAAACATCAAGGGAAAACCCAAGGAAGGCTTCGAAATTAGATGCAGGCCAAAATTTTGGAGGGTGTTTTAGCCACTACAATACTCTCATTCGTGGAATAACTAGGAAAGCAAAACTTCAGCACTGAGACACTGTGTATAGTCAATTGTGATAGGAATGTCCATTATTTTTTTTTATTGAAGAGAGAGCAGTGCATTTATGTTATCTCTCACACATAAGGCAAACGATTAAAATTAGTTTCCCATGAGTTAAAGTTCTAATTTTTTTGTTAACTATTAATTATTAACCAATTATTAATCTGAAATTATTATTAACTACTAACTGATTATTAATCTGATGGATGACTGTTGTTCAACCGTCTAACATTAAATCTAAGGGTGTAGACTTGTGCAAGGTGGCACCTAGGAGAGTCTTTCTCAAAGGGAATGCCTTACAATGTAATTATTAAATTTAATTAATTAATAATTTTATTTATTTTAGGTTGGTACAATCTTTTTTATTAATAGTAAAAGGGATTACATTGAGTACATTTAGTTAACATTAACTTGAGAGGTCATGCCTCCAACCACATATGACATACTGAGCACCTTTTCTACTTGTAAATATATTTAAAAACATCTCTTCTTCTAATATCAAACACCAAATGTGTTTAGGGGTTTTTCTTTTTCCCCTTTCTTCTATGGACATCTACCACAAATCCATCAATTACAACTGAGGACAATGCTACATCGTTGTTTTTCAGAGAAAGTTCCATCGCTACTGTCTCCTTAGAGAGCAAGACATCCCTATCACTATCTGAATGATCAGATTCATGAGGTCATTTTTGCCCACTGGTTGTAGCCATGATTAATGCTGCTGAATTTTCATTTTCCATAGATGGAGGATTATTTTCCACTGAAGGCGGAGGTTAATCGACCATGGGTTGCATATGATCTTGCGAGATTGAAGAAGCAAGAAATGTCTGTTCCTGCTGAGGAAATTATTATTTATTGTCACTATGGAATTGAATATTTTTAAATTATATATATATTAAAAAAGTTATTATATATGTTGGTATAGATCCATTTTAAGCATGGATTTCTCAAATGAGGGATCAAATTTCTTGAGGTGTAAATCTCTTTTAGAATAAAAAATAATTCTTACACATTCTATGTGTAATTATTCATTGTTTATATTCATTTTAAAGTATATGAATTAATTCAACTACTTCTTATTAAATTTGTTTTTTCCAATGTCTTTTTAAACCATATATAATATATACTAATTGAGATTGGAATATTTTACTTTAAGATAGGAATTGAAATATTTTATTTTTGAACCATATTCTTTATATTAATTTTATTTTTTTTGTTATTAATATATTTTTAAATACTTTACATTTCAAATATTTTATATATGACCCATATTGAATATATATTTGGAATTTAATAATTTACACTATCCCTTTTTATTCAAAGTCAATGGAAATTTTAGTTTCAATATTACCTTCTCTTTGTGTATTGAAATATTTTACTAAGGTTTCCCCGAGCGAGGCGTGAGATGGTACATATTGAAAATCCCAATACATAATGGATCGTGTCTGGATCCACATCAGATCTTCGCCACCTTCCACATGCTCCACTCACATGGTATGGTGGTAGTTCGTAGCAAGGTAATTAATTTGAGGAGGAAAGGTGGCAATAAGGCTTCAATGCAGCATGCTCCCGGACTTTGTGTTGTTCATTTTGGTAAGTTGTTTGTTGGTGAAAAATCAGATCTCTACCACCCTCCACATGCTCCACTCGCATGGTATGGTGGTAGCTTGTAACAAGGGAATTGATTTGAGGAGGAAAGGTGGCAATAAGGCTTCAATTTGACATGCTCCCAGACTTTGCGGTGTTCATTCTGGTAAGTCTATTGGTGAATTGGTTCGGTATCAGCATGATGGAGAGCTTGGCTAGCCTCGACAGGAGGCCGTGTTGGCCCCTTGGAGAACATGGGTTCGTTCTCTGTGGGCTTTGCCTGGTTGTCTCACGTATGTACTTAGTCTTCTGTTCCTCTTCTGGATTATGGATCCTTTCTCCTGTTTGTGGGTTCTAGGGGACGAAAGATTTGAGATGTGTACGCAAATAAGGAAGGACTGGTCCTGGGATATAAGTTCAGTTGTCTCGGATTTGTACGATGGATGTTTTGTTTTCTTTACCTCTGTGTCAATTCTTTATGGAATTTTGTTAATTCATATGGGAGTTTTAATAGTGAGGCTCTTGAGATGTTCATGGCTTACCTGGTTCTTCTACCGACATATCCAATCTGAGTTGTATATGCAAATTTGTAGTTCTGACCGAGATTCATTAAGACTTATGCATGTGATTAATTTAAAGTATCTAGTTGAAGGCCTATATCAAACATGGGTTTAGAAAAGTTCATGCTCATGTCCACATTCAATTCACCCGATATCTTGTCTAGATTCAATTCAGTGTTGATGGATCTCCACTCCTACCCAACTGCAAAGCAACTCTCTTATTGCAATAAAAAATATACAAAACCAGAATCAACTGATGAAAGTTCAGGCAATCATGGCTATAGAGTTCAAATATGAGACCTGCCGTGGCGAGGATTAATTTGATGTAAAGATAACTTAGTATGTATAAAGAGAATACGTCTGCACTCACTTCACTAGCTTAGCTTGTTTTTCGGGTTAAATTTTGGAATTTCTTTATCACCCTCCAAGTTTATCTTCTTTCTTTCTGAATCGCCACAAAGGAAACAATGGAGTCCTGGGATCTCTATTTCAATCATGTGAAATTATAATATTATTCTAAAATTCCAGAAATTATAGAATTTGTGAAGGAATTTTCTTTCTTTATTTACTTTGTCCACAAGTTTTATCTACCCGCACCTACGACCCGAAAGAATAGTTGTTAGAATGTGATTGATCCAGGTGGATATTGGTGGCCACTTGCCAAGTCCACTTGGACTCCCACCATTGTTTCTCTTAGCATTTTTAGTTTCCTTAATTGTAGCACAACTTACTATTTTTAGCAGTTTTTCGGGTCCTGAACTTCCAGAGCCGTTTTGAGGCCCTAAATGATGTTTTTTGGGAAAATTGGGAGCAACATGGGTCTATGGACCGATGTTGCTCTTCCCAAAGTTATATTTCTCAGATACATCTTTCTAACGAGATATTGTGCATGTCAAACGGAGATCATATGCCAAAGTTAAGACCCCGGGAAGTTGATGTACCAGTTTACCCAAACGGGGCCCACAGTTTGGCATTTCATCTTCTAGGGTTAGGTTTTTGGATGTTTAGGGTTTTCCATTGTTTCTCAACAATAAATAGGCCTTCGAGCCTCATTGTAAGATACTTCAGAGGCATGTAGCCGCCACATCTCTTCTCAAAGATAAGCTACCATCGCTCTAGCTGGTTTATTTCCATTACTATTTGTAAGCATATTTCAGCATTTTACATTAATGAAATGAAGTATTATTTCCGGTGCATATTTGTGTTTATGGTTATCTCTGTAATTTTTTGCATTCTTGTTTAAATCCAGATCAGTGGTATTAGAGCGGTCTGCTTTTTCTTTGTTTTTCTGTGCATGTCCCCAACAAGGTCGGGATATAAGGAGTTAGGGCTTGAACTGGTCGAACCTTTGCAAGACCAGCCTCACAAATCCCGACGACATCCCATGGCGGATGAGAAGAAAGATGAGGGGGTAGGAGATCTTATCAAAATATTGCTCGAAGAAGCCCTCGAGTGACAAAGGAATTCTATGATGGACAACTTTGCCCAGATCCTTCAGCGACTACCCAGAAGCGATGCATCGGCTTCTAGCAGCTACTCTGGAAACGCCACGCCCTTAAAGGTACAAGTTAATTTTGAAATCCCCATATTCGAGGGTCAGATAGACGTAGATGCCGTAGATAAATGGTTAAATATGTTAGAGGGTTATTTTTTTGTTCATGAATTTTCGAGTCGGGAAAATATTGTTTTCACTCTTCTCAAAGCAGCCCCCCACGTTAAGGACTGGTGGGAAACCTATTGCGAGCAAAAGGATGAAAATGCCGGCTCACTATTTTCAGCCGCACCCACCTGGAATTCATTCTGGGATGCCATCAAGGAGCAGTACTACCCTGTCGGAAGATATGAGGATCAATACATAAAGTGGACCACACTGCGGCAAGGAAGGGACCAAGACGTGCTGGAGTTTACCAATCTTTTCCATACCCTTCGCACAAAGTTGGGTATCAAGGATTCAGAGGAGTATTTGATACTAAAATACCATGGCTTCCTGCACAAGTACATCCAGGAAGAAATAGAATTCCTGAACATCTCCTCGCTCGGCACAACATACCGATATGCCGTCAAGGTCGAGCAAAAGTTTAAACAAAAGAGGCGAGACTTTGGATCTGTGAATCTGAAGCAAGGGAAAGGTGCCCGTAAACCACAGAACAAACGACAAAACCAAGGTCGGGCAGCCCAAGACAACCCACCAAAGCTGCAAGCAAAGAACAACGCCGCGAAGCCTAAAAAGGATAGAGGAAAATGGTGGGAGTTCCATAAGATCTCCACTCACAACATAAGTGAGTGTCGGGCCAAGCAGTCACTGGTGGCTGAGCTAAAGGTTTCAGAATCAGATGCATGTTCTGACTCTGAGTCAGAACTCGATAAGGGGAATGACAAAGGGAAGCAGATTATCAATGCGGAGCCCAACACCACCGTTGCCACCACGAAGATACAAAAGGAGGAACCCAAAGATCTAGAAGAGGAGGAGCGTCTCTTCCACTCCTAGATGTGGGTAAAGGGCTCCCAACTACAGTTCATTGTCGATAGTGGGAGCCAAAAGAACCTCATTTCGACATAGGTCGTGAAGTAGTTGCACCTACCGATCACAGCACATCCACAACCGTACACCATTGGGTGGCTTCACCAAGGACGGGATCTTCGTGTGAGCTAGTAGTGTCACCTTCCATACAACATTAGGCCCTTCACGAATGAGTTATTGTGTGACAATGCTCCCCTTGAAGTTTGTGATGTATTATTAGGACAACCATACTTGTGGAAGAGACATGCTGTGTATGAATCACAACCCCGTGCTGTTATTTTTACATTGGGAAATAAGCTGTACAAGACACCGGAGGTAGCACTGCCTACCACCATCTCTTTGGTTATTGCAAAACAATGCAGTAAGCTCATTTCTAAAACCAGGAAATTTATTTTCCTGATGATATGCCACCAAGGAAAGAAGAATATGGTGGCCACGACCTCCAGACAGGGCCCCTCCGCATGATAACTATAGATGGACAATGTTGTGGAGGAGTACGAGGACATCTTCACCTCGCACGCAGGGGTTCCTCTGCACTATCAGGTCAAGCACTCCATCGATCTGACCCCAGGTGCACCGCTACCCAATGGACAAATCTATCAGCACTCCGTTCTGGAGAACAATGAAATCAAGAGGCAGATTCAGGAGCTGCGACAGAAAGGTCACATCCATCCGAGTTCATTGCCTTGTGGGAGCCCAATCGTGCTGGTACAGAAGAAGGATGGGACTTGGAGACTTTGTATTGACTATCGGGCACTGAACAAGATCATTGTCTGTAATAGGTACCCGATCCCATGGATTGATGACCTCTTGGACCAACTAAAGGGGCAAAATATTTCAGTAAGATCGATTTGAGTCAGGATATCACCAGGTACCAATCAAACCCTTTGATGTGTGGAAGATTGCCTTCAAATCCAAGGAGGGCCTTTTCGAATGGTTGGTTATGCCTTCTGGATTGACGAATGCTCCTGCAACCTTCATGAGGCTAATGGATGACATCTTGTAGCCATTCATCAACTCATTTGTAGTGGTACACTTGGATGACATTCTAATCTTCAACCAAAGTTGGGAAGAGCACCTCCACCACATCCGACAGGTTCTCCAAACACTGCGGCAACACAAGCTATGTGCTAATATGGAGAAATGTACTTTTGGCATGACCCAGGTTCAATATCTGGGATACATTATTGATGAACAGGGGGTGCATGTGGATCCAGCTAAGATCCAAGTCATTCAGGATTGGCCATCTCCAACGACTCTGATAGAGCTCCGTAACTTTCTAGGTCTTGCCAACTTCTACCGCAGGTTCGTGTTGGGGTTTTCTCATATCACTTGGCCCTTGATTCAAGTCACCAAGGGAGGAGAAAAAGAAAAATTATTTTGGTCTGAATCTCAACAGAAGGCATTCACAGAGTTGAAAGATTGCCTTTGCATGGCAACAGTGCTCACGTTACTAGATTTGCAACAACCATTTGAGGTTGAGACAGATGCCTCTGACTATGCTATTGGGGCAGTCCTTACTCAACACGGGCATCCAATCACATATCACAGTGAGACACTTTCAGACATAGTTCGGAAGTATCCCACTTATGATAAAGAGATGTATTCCATTGTGCAGGCCTTTCGACAATGGAAGCATTACATTTTGGGGAAGGAAACGGTCATCCACACAGACCACCGACCTTTGCAGTTCATACAGACCCAAGGGAAATTGCAGAATGATCGCCATCATAAGTGGTCTACATACCTGCAACAGTTCCATTTGAATATCAAGTATAAGAAGGGCAACACCAATAATGTTGCAGATTACCTCAGTCGACCACCGATCATGGCATTAACCACCATGCTTAACTCTTGTGGGCACGAGACTTTTGATGGGACACTTCTCTATAAAAGCGACCCAGAATTCGGTCACACATACTAGACACTCTTGGAGGGTTGGCATGTTCCAGATTTTCACCTCTAGGATGCCCTGTTATGCCACCTCGGTCAACTTTGTGTTCTTTCAAGCGAGTGTGCCAAGATGATTTGGGAAGCACACTACAGTTGGGCTGCTAGGCATTTCGGGGTCGAGAAAATGTTGGCAGTACTGCAAAAGTATTTCTATTGGCTGAATCTTTGTCAAGATGTCAGGAAGTACATCGATCATGTACTACCTGCACCATTTCCAAATTGACCATCAAGAAGCAAGGCCTCTATACCCCACTGCCTACCCCTAGTCGACCTTAGGAATCCATCTCCATGGATTACATGTGAGGCCTTCCTTCTAGTAAGCATGGAAATGACTGTGTTTTTGTGGTCGTCGATAGGTTCTCAAAGATGGCCATTATGGCGGCCTGCAAGAAGAATATCATAGCAGAAGCCACTGCTAAACTCTTCTTTGAACAAGTGTGGGTGCACTTTGGGATCCCATAGTCTATCATCTTAGATCGAGACAGTCGATTCCTCAGTACATTTTGGTCCAGTCTCTGGTTAATGTTGGACACCAAACTCACTAAGTCCACAACCTTTCATCCTCAAACTGATGGCCAGACCAAGGTTGTCAACAGGATGATTGTACACATTATGTGCATGTACAACTCAAAGCATCCACGCACATGGGATGAGAGCCTCCCCTATGTTTAGCACAACTACAACCGATTTATTCATAGCTCAACTGGCCACAGTCCTTTTCAGGTAGGCTTGGGATTCCAGCCACTATGCCCCATTGATGTGGCCATGCCACTTGCAGCTACTCACACAGATTCGGCTCCTGTCCTGTCCGAAACAAACAAGGCAACCAATTTCATTGAGAACATCCAACATTTTCGCCAGTAGGTCCAGGACATTATGGAGAAATCAAATGCCAAGTACAAGCAGCGACATGATCAACATCGGGTGCCACACAAGTTTCAGTTGGGCGACAAAGTATGGTTGCATTTGCAAAAGGAACACCTTACTGGAGCCTATCAGAAACTGAACCCGCTCCGATATGGTGCTTACACCATTACTAAGGCTGTGGGAGATAATGCATTTGAGCTTAACATTCCCCCATTCCTTGGCCTGCACCTAATGTTAAATGTGGACCACCTTCGGCCATACTTTCCACCATTATTAGACACATCCAACATTGCAGAACAACTCACACCCACAAAATTAAATCCAGATTGCATGGAACAAGCTACAACTAATTGGATCATGGACACACAGATCAAGAACACTTGCCAACAGAATATCCAACTGTATCGAGTTGTCAAAGCAGGCCAACTCCTTCACTACGACAAGTGGCTCACCAGGGACCAAGTTTAGCAGAAGTTTCCTCCTCTCGTGGAGGAAATCAATGCAATGGGGACCATTTCTTCCTAGGGGGGGGGGGGGAGGATGATCCAGTTTGGATATGGTGGCCACCTTCCAAGTCCACTTGGACCCCACATTGTTTCTCTCGCATTTTCAATTTCTTAATTGTAGCACAACTTACTATTTTTAGCATTTTTTCGGGTCCTGAACTTCCGGAGCCGTTTTGAGGCCCTAAATGATGTTTTTGGAAATTTGGAGCAACATGGTCCATGGACCGATGTGCTCTCCCAAAGTTATAGTTTTTGGATAAATCTTTCTACGAGATATTGTGCACATCAAACGAAGATCATATGCCAAAGTCACAACCCCGGGAAGTTGATGTACCAATTTACCCAAACGAGGCCCACAGTTTGGCGTTTCATCTTCTAGGGTTAGGTTTTTGGATGTTTAGGGTTTTCCATTGTTTCTCAACAATAAATAGGCCTTTGAGCCTCATTGTAAGACAGTTCAGAGGCATGTAGCCGCCACATCTCTTCTCAGAGATAAACTACCATCGCCCTAGCTGGTTTATTTCCATTGCTGTTTGTAAGCATATTTCAGTATTATACATTAATGAAATGAAGTATTATTTCCACTGCATATCTCTGTTTATGGTTATCTCTGTAATTTGTTGCATTCCTGTTTAAATTTGGATCAGTGATTATCCATGGGGTTAGCATAACTATGTATGGTTAAGCTATCTTTAATTTGTTTGTGGATTATTAGGTCTAACTACGAAGTTGATTGTTGTTTTGCTATCTAAATTTATAATCAACCATAATCGGATTAAGGTTAAATAAATGGGTGTTATCCTAATTATTGTTATGAGAAGTGAGGGAAATACATACCATTCCATGTAACTTGAAAAGGAACCAACCATAAATATTACTTAATACAGCTTGAGTGGGCCTAATGGTTAAGAGCATGTGTTTCTTCCTAAGAGGTCACAGGTTCAAAACCAGAGGGGGGTAGAGTATGTATGCCTTCGTAGACTTAGCATTCAAATCGTTGCGTGGAGGTGAGTCCCTTGTCCCACAAACAAGTGGGTCTCATACACCAATTTGGTGTTTGGCTTGGCCATGACCTTAAAAATGGATATTATTATTATTATTATTAATAAAGTAATAAATATTATATATATTGGAATGGGATATTATTATTAAATTTAAATTATTGTTTTGCTTTTTTGGACATTGTACAAAATATTCTATTAATAACGAAAGGGATTATATTGAGTATAGTTAGTTAACATATCAAAAAATATAATTTGAGAGGTCATGATATTACATTGAGTATATTTAGTTAACATACCAAAAAAAATAACCTGGGAGGTTATGACTCCAATCAGGTATGATATACTATGCACTTTGCTACTTGTAAATAGATTGAAAATTATCTCTTCTAATATCATACATCAAATGTGTTTAGGGGTTTTTTTCTTTTTCCCCTTTTTTCTAGGAACATCTCCCACAGATCTACTACAGATTTCCAAGGAAACACAGTAAAGCATAAATTTGAGAAGATTCCCACAGATTGCAAAGGAAATGCAATAAAACATAAATTTGAGAAGATTCGTGACATATATAAATCACTGAAAAAAATAGTAAACAATATTCCATTCAAAGTTAAAAGATAAAGAGAGATTATTTACATTATGCCAAATTTACAGATTCTATAACATTTCCAACATAGATTGCCTCTCAATCTTCAAAGATGCTCTTTGAAGTTCCAATAACAAATATTTGATAAAAAATATGCTCTTTTTCAATATTGAATTGTTTCACTTGATAAAAAGTTTAGTCTTTTACCACTTGCTCTTAAGGTGATTGGATTTGTCTTTGCTTGTCCTTGCTTAACTTCTTTTGGCACTTGAACTAGTTTGTGACACAAGAGGTTTAAAAAATAGATATATCAATATAAAAAATCAGATGTATGCATTACATGTAAAAGTGTTGGGATCAAGCTAAGAGTTTCTCTCAAATTAAAATTATCCAGTTTTGGATAATTGTGAGGGTGGTTGCTTATCTATTTTTGGATAAGTGTCAGGGTGTTTGTAAGAATTGATTAGAATCAAATGTCATGGTTCTTGATATAATTGATTGGAATTAAATGTTATGGTACTTGTAAGGATGAGAATTAAAATAATTGTAAGATGATTGATTTAATTGTGAATTTGATAACTTGTGGAAAGAGATTAAGGGTGAGAATTAATTAATAAAGATCAAATTTATAGGGTATTTAGATTCAATCTGCTCATGTCTTGTATATTGGCAATATCCTATGATATGAAATAGATTGTTTCATCCAACATTAACATTGAAACAACAACTAAATTCAAAATGTCATGTCTTCATTAAATATTTGAATTTTCAATCCTAATAAAAATAAATAAAAATCATTATAAAAATCAATAATAAAAATCAATGATATAAAATGTAAAAAAACACAAAAAAAACTGATAAACATTTCTATTCTAGAATACATCTTTCAAAATTTTAATTTAATTATAAATAATTATTCAATGGATGGTAAGAATTTAACTTCTATGAAGTACCATAGAATATTCATTACATTAATAGGTGTGTCTATTTCTGAATAGGCCTTTTAGAATTTTAATTTAATTACCAATGATTATTAGGTAACTGGTAGAGATAGTATCTATTTCAGATTAAACGCCTCTAGAATTTTAATGTAATTATCATTAATTATTAGGTGGATGATAGAGATTTAACCTTCACCCAAACATTCTTAGTAGTATTCACAAATCAAGGATTAAGATTTATCTCCTAGTTAGTTATGCCATTTTAATTAATCCATCTCAAATTAATTAATTAAAGAAAAATTGGTATTAACATGTGCCATATTCAACCTGTGTATTGATAAACCATGGTATTGACACATGTGACCTTCACATCACCGAGTGACTTAACAATACACCTCATCACTATCTATTCTACACCTAGTAGGCCTAATTCTTTTTATAATGAATAATAACAATAATTTAAAATAGATTTATAATTTACTTTTTTTTTTAATGATTTTTCTTAACCTTGACAATATGACATGTATCATAGAATATGCATTTTGATGTTTCTCATGGCTTGATGCTTACTAACCATTTATTTACCAAGATTATAATTTACAAAGTCTATTTGATGGGACCCAACCCACACTCCAATGTATGACTTAAAAATAAGTTTGTCTGGTGCTATTGATTATTTCAGATTTAGTTTATGAATAAGCTTTTAATCACTCTTATAATCAATGGATATTTTCTGTGGTGGTTGCAATCATTTATTACGGAGTGTAAATGTGACAACTGACCTATGCTGCCTCGATCCTTGTTTCTCGCTAGTTCATTTTGGCAAAACCCTTTGGCATTTTGTCATTTTGACTTTCTGTTCTGCAATGTGAGCTCCGCGAGGGTTTCTATGGTGATGGTCTATTTTGGTTATGTCTGCGAATGAATGTTGAACTACACGCTTGCCTGCGCTGTTGGCAACTATGCTCCTTACTGTGTGGTCCTATCACGCGTTCTGGAGGTTGGTTTATTTTTTTTTCTTGGCACAATTTGTTATTTCGTCTCCTCAAACATGGAATCAACCAGTGGTTGGTCTTGTCTGGTTTCCAACTATTATTGTCCTGTTGCTTGTTACTTTGTTATGGTCATGCTGCTAAATTTTTTTTTTTTACTGTCTTCGCATGCTCAGGTTACAGGCATGGTGGCTCGCTTTGCTCTGACTTCTCAGGTATTCATCTTTCCAAGATTTACTTCCACCTTTTCCTGGTTCAAATGCTAACAATGTCTGCTCCTTTTGCCTCAGGTAAATTCCGTGTTCTGGGGCTCTATGGCCTACGGTTTCTTTGTACAAACACATTCCCAGGTAAGGTTTTGTCCTCCCATTTCCTGAATTATATCTCTGTTCGTTTTCTTTTATGCGAGGTTTGATTGACAGTTGCCTGTTCTGGCTACGCAGGTCAAGGTTTCGACCTTGGGCATGGATGGCTTCAACTTTTCTATTCCCAAATCCCTTCGATGCTTTTATGATAGGCTCTGTCACCGTAGACTTGTAGGGTTGTAACTAGGGTTTATAGTTTCTGGTGGCCACACCTCATCATTCACTTGTTTGGCTCTTGTTTGTGTCGTTATACGACCTGGGCTCACCCCTGTTACAGTTCCAGTTTTATAATTCAATTTCGTTGATAATTATAGTTGGACATGAGGGTTTTTCAATGTCAAACCCTCGACTAGGGTCTGCTTTGTTTCATGGTCGTTACTTCTTTTATTTATTGCAGCAATGTAATATCAAACTCTTAAGTAATAACAATCATATATTTGTTTCTATTTCATTGGAAATGAAAAGAAAGGGTTTTGAACAATCTGTCACGAATTACCTCTGTTTGGGGTTTGTCCAATCGATGTTTAGATTCTTGTTTCTCATTCAATTGGTTTCCTGTGTTGATTTCTTCTAGCCATGAGCTTGTTCACTGTTTGTCCATTCTGGCCTTGGAAAGTTGTATGTGTTCGACAATATTCTGTTCCTTAAGAGAGGAAAAGCGTAAAGCTGTATGCTTGCACTTTGTTTGTCATTTCTGAATTGTTTAACGATTGAGAAATATAGATACATAGTATGAAGAAAATATTACATATGGATGGATGATAAATTTGTTCTTTGTCTTTTTTTTATTACTGTATGCAAAATGCTGAACCCTGTCAATGATTTTCGATGTTACATTTATGTTCTCTGTCTATAGTTACTTGAACTGTATAGTTACTTTTTCAATTGTAAGTCTTATAGTTACATAATTATTCAAGTATTCGGTTCTGCATATACAACAAGATTTTTACATTGGACATATTTGTCTTTTCCCTTTAAAATGACAGAACAATTATTAACCTACTGTTGATTAAATACCAACAAATTAATGACCCTAACGGACCAAACTTTCCTTAACTAATACTGAGATTAAAACATAAAACAAAGCCCTACATCCTACTTTGAAAAATTGAACATAAATATAACCAATATGCTAATATAACTCTCCACCCTGGTAGAGACCAACACCCGGTCATGGTGCCCTAGCTAGATGCTCCTGCATCAGGCTCCCGGGGGAAAAAGAAATCATGACTCCAGTCCATGAGCTTCTCGACTGAAGAACCTGCCTGCTCAATTTGCCTAGCACCAAGCCACAAACTGTCCTCAATAGGATGATTCTTCCACTTGGCTAGGTATTGCAGATATTCCTTCTACCAAGTTCGTTTGACCACCTGAGTGTTGAAGATTCTCTCGATCTTGAGAGGCTGAACGTAAGGCACTTGTCTCATCCAAGTTTCTCCTCCATCCTGGGTATTCCGTGTAGGCCGTGTGGTTCTGTCTTCTTCTTTTGGGTCAGTAGTGTAAGGAAATAGGTCTGCCACATTAAATATGGGTGAAATGCCTATCCCTGGTGGCAGTTGTATCTCATAGGCATTCGCTGAAAATTTCTAGAGGACTTTGCAGGGACCTATCTTCTTATACTTCAAATTATTCTATAGACCTCTAGGGAAGCACTGCTTACGCAAATGCCCGAGGACTTCATCTCCTAAATTGAACTGTACTTCCCTTCTTTTCAAATCTGCTTGCTGTTTATACTTTTGGCTGTTGTCTTGCAATTTAATTTTCACTTGCTCATGCAAATCTCTCATCACATTAGCGAAATATTCTCCGTCTGCGCTTCGCCTTTCTTGTTGTCCAAGATCTCGCAATTCATGCACTCCGCGAGGATGCATGCCGTACAGGATCTGAAATGGACTGCAACCTATGCTGTGATTAGGCGAGTCGTTATAAGTGAACTCTGCCTGGGCAAGCACTCGATCCCACATCCATGAATTCTCACCAATCAAGCTTCGTAGCAGGTTTCCCAAACTTCTGTTTACCACCTCTGTTTGCCTATCGGTTTGCGGGTGATAATTAGCACTATAACTCAACTGTGTGTCCATCTTCTTCCACAAGGTGCGCCAAAATTTCCCTGTGAACTTCACATCCCTGTCAGAAAGAATAGACTTAGGCAAACCATGTAATCTGACAATCTCCGTGAAGAACAAGTGGGCCACATGAGTGGCATCACTAGTTTTTCTGCAAGGGATAAAATGTGCTATCTTCAAGAATCTGTCCACTACTACCATCACCAAGTCATAACCCCATTGTGTCCTAGGTAAACCCAACACAAAGTCCAAGCTGACTGAATCCCATAGTCTGCTTGGAACAAGTAACGGTGTATATAGTCCCGTGTTCTGACTGTGACCCTTCGCTAATTGGCACACTTTACATCTGGTGACAAATTGCTGTACATCCCTTCGCATTCTTGGCCAAAAGTAAAAATGACTGAGCTGCTCGAGTGTCTTGTCTATGCCGAAATGTCCAGCTAGACATCCACTGTGCTTCTCTTGAATAATGTTCTCTCTCATCGAGCAGTCAGGAATGCATAACTGTCCTCCTCTAAACAACAATTTCTCTTGCAAGTTGTAGTCCAATCATGGATTGTTATCTCTCACCAAGTGATCCAGGTGGATATTGGTGGCCACCTACCAAGTCCACCTGGACCCCCATCATTGTCTTTCTCAGCATTTTCAGTTTCCTTAATTGTAGCACAACTTACTATTTTTAGCAGTTTTTTGGGTCCTGAACTTCCGGAGCCGTTTTGAGGCCCTAAACGACGTTTTTTGGGGAATCCGGGGGCAACATGGGTCCATGGAATGGACGATGTTGCTCGTTCCAACAATGATAGTGCTCGAATAGATCTTTCTAATGAGCTATTGTACGCGTCAAACGGAGATCATATGCTAAAGTTACGACCCCGGGAAGTTGATGTACCAACTTACCCCCAAACGGGGCCCACAGTTTGGCGTTTTATCTCCTAGGGTTAGGTTTTGGAATGTTAAGGGTTTTTCATTGTTTCTCAACAATAAATAGGCCTTCGAGCCTCATTGTAAGTCAGTTCAGAGGCATGTAGCCCTCACATCTCTTCTCAGAGATAGCTACCATCGCCCTAGCTAGTTTATTTCCATTTCTGATTGTAAGCATGTTCAGTATTTTCCATTAATGCAATGAAGTATTATTTCCGCTGCATCTTTGTGTATATGGTTATCTCTGTAATTTGTTGCGTTCCTGTTTAAATCCGGATCAGTGGTATCAGAGCGGTCTGCTTTTTCTCTGTTTTTCTTTGCATGTCCCCAACAAGGTCGGGATATAAGGAGTTAGGGCTTGAACTGGTTGGACCTTTGCAAGACCAGCCTCGCAAATCCCGACGGCCTCCCATGGCGGACGAGAAGAAAGACGAGGGGGCAGGAGATCCCATCAAAATCTTGCTCGAAGAAGCCCTCGAGTGACAACGGAACGCGATGATGGACAACTTTGCCCAGATCCTTCAGCGGCTACCCAGAAGCAACGCATCGGCTTCCAGCAGCTACTCTGGAAATGCCACACCCTTTAAGGTACAAGTTAATTTTGAAATCCCCATATTCAAGGGTCAGATAGACGCAGACGCCATAGATAAATGGTTAAATCTGCTAGAGGGTTATTTTTCTATTCATGAATTTTCGAGCCGGGAAAAGATTTTTTTTGCTCTCCTCAAAGCAACCCCCCATGTCAAGGACTGGTGGGAAACCTACTGCGCGCAGAAGGATGAAAGTACTGGCTCACTATTTTCAGCGCACCCACCTGGGATTCGTTCTGGGTTGCCATCAAGGAGCAGTACTACCCTGTCGGGAGCTATGAGGATGAATACATAAAGTGGACCACGCTGCGGCAGGGAAGGGACCAAGACGTGCCGGAGTTCACCAATCTTTTCCATACACTTCGCACAAAGTTTGGTATCAAGGATTCGGAGCAACATTTGGTACTCAAATACCGTGGCTGCCTGCACAAGTACATCCAGGAAGAAATACAGTTCCTAAACATCCCCTCGCTCGGCGCAGCGTACCGGTATGCTGTCAAGGTCGAGCAGAAGTTTAAACAAAAGAAGCGAGACTTTGGATCTGCGAATCCAAAGCAGGGGAAAGGTGCCCCTAAACCACAGAACAAAGGACAAAGCCAAGGCGAGACAGCCCAAGACAACTAGCCAAAGCTGCAAGAAAAGAACAGCGTCGCGAAGCCGAGAAAGGGCACTGGAAAATGGTGCGAGTTCCATAAGAGCTCCACTCACAACACAAGTGAGTGTCGGGCCAAGCAGTCACTGGTGGCGAGCTAAAGGTTTCAGAATCAGATGCATGTTCCGACTCTGAGTCAGAACCCGATAAGGGGTATGAAAAAGGGAAGCAGATCATTGATGCGGACCCCAGCGCCACTGTTGCTACCGCAAAGATCCAGAAAAATGAACCCGAAGATCCAGAGGAGGAGGAGCGTCTCTTCCACTCCCAGATGTGGGTAAAGGGCTCCCCGATACAGTTCATTGTTGATAGCGGGAGTCAAAAGAAACTCATTTCGGCAGAGGTCGTGAAGCGGTTGGGCTTACCGACCACATCACATCCACAACCATACACCATTGGGTGGCTTCACCAAGGACGAGATCTTCGCGTGAGCCAGCAGTG
>APFE031525380.1:326554-345281 GCA_000404065.3 Pinus taeda | reverse complement strand
AAAGATCACTTATACCTCTGTAAGGATTCACAACTCAAACAAAAGATTCTTATGGAATTGCACACTTCTCCCTTAGGAGGGCACTCAGGATTTTTAAAAACTTACCACAGGGTTAAGAATGAATTTTTTTTGGATGGCCTTAAATCGAATATTCAAAATTTTGTGGCGGAATGTTTGGTTTGCCAACAAAATAAAATTGAAACAATCAAGACCCCAAGTCTATTACAACCTTTATCCATTCCAAGCCAACGTTGGGAGGAGGTTTCAATGGATTTTGTCACAGGTTTACCCAAGTCTGAGGGAAAGAGTGTCATCATGAAGGTAGTTGACAGACTTACCAAGTATGCACACTTTTGTGCATTAGCACATCCATTTAAAGCCAGTACAGTTTCTACTGCATTTATGGAAACAATTCAAAAGCTGCATGGAAACCCAAAGATTATTGTAAGTGGGAGAGATCCCATTTTCACTGGAAATTTTTGGACAAAATTATTTTCTTGTCTTGGTACTCATTTAGCTCATAGCTCATCTTATTATCCTCAATCTGATGGGCAAACTGAGATAGTAAAAAAATGTTTGGAAGGATATCTTCATTGCTTTGTATCTCATAAATAGACACAATGGGTCAAATGGTTGCCTCTGGCTGAATGGTGGTATAACACTTCCTTCCATACAACAAAAAAAATGACCCCATTTATGGCACTTTATGGATATCAGCCACCATCCATCACATCATATTTAAGAGAAAATTCTAAGGTTCAAGCAGTGGAACATCACATTGAACATCAACAACAAGTTCTTCAACTCTTAAAGGATAACCTTGTGTTGGCACAAAATAGAATGAAACAACAGGTAGATCGACATCGCAGCGAAAGAAGTTTTGATGTAGGTGATTGGGTATTCCTACTGCTACAACCATATAAAAAAATGTCCCTCAAGCAAGCTAAGAAGGATAATAAATTATCACCAAAGTATTATGGTCCGTACAAGGTGTTGCAAAAGATTGGTACTATGGCATACAATTGGAGCTTCCTGCAGCTTCCCGAGTGCACCCAGTTTTCCATGTTTCATGTTTAAATAAGGTTATAGGTGACAAGCTCCCAGTTCAAACAATATTTCTAGAACTTGACAAGGAAGGAAAAATCATATTGGAACCTGAAGTAGTCACATAAATAAGAACTTGACAGCTACAAAATCGATCAATTTCGAAGTATCTCATCAAGTGCAAGAACTTACCCGGTGAAGATTCCACATGGGAGGATGAGAATTTTATATAGAAGCATCCATAACTACTCAAGCGTTGAGGACAACACTTTTCTAAAGGAGAGGTGTTGGGCATGGAATCCCCCCAAGGCATGTTTTGGGGCTTAAAGCCCAATTTTTTACTGAATCTTGTTGTAAATCTCTGCGAATTATGGGTGTGGGGCGCGAAAGTATAATAGAGTCACAGGGTTGTCCGCCCTAGTTTTGTAATGTAATTTCAGCTGGATAGATAGAGTGGGGCTCTAAGTAAATAATAATCTAAGTACGAGCATGAGAAGTCTAAGTGATTGAGTCGCAGTGTGAAGTGTGTCTTTGGGTCGTAGAGTAGGAGAAGGCTCTGCAGCTGAGTGTGTAGAGGCCTAGTAGTTCGCAGTTGAGTGCGCAAACCCCTACAGTTGAGTGCGCATGGCGGAGTTGAGTTTGTAACCAAGGAAGGAATTAATAAAGAGAAGTTTTATCATAATTCTATGTGTTTATTCTTGGGTTAATGCATGTTTTATATAATTGGAAAATATATTTTTGTTTAGCACACTTGTATGAATGGTTTATGTTGTTAAGTATATCTTAAAGCACGCAAGTAGGCTAAAATAATCAACTAACATTGGAATATCAGTAAGGTCTTGTGTAATAATGCAAGAGTGTGACGTTTAGCCCCTGGGTAGGGTTGCTCAAAGGCAGTATATCAGACTGTGAGGTACGGGAAAGTGCGCGAAGCAACCCATGCGCAGGGTCAAACCGTGGACCAGTTGAACTCATCAGACATCTCCAGGGTGAGAAAACCTAGTTCTAGCACCCTCCTATACTACTTCGGGTGAGACCTCAGTCTGCACTCTGTGGATTGTTGCTGAAAGGGCTAGTTGTACCGAGATTTTTTTCGCTAACTAGCTCTAAACCTGGGTCATGCCCCAACAAGCCAACAAATGGTTCCATTGGTAGGACCGGGATCTGGATAGAGATGTCTGATGTCACCTCACTAGAATCCAACAAAGAAAGGAATTGAAGAGTGGTTGGATAGAAAGATTCACGAGTTCGCGGCGCAGGAAAACAAGAATTTGCGATTATCGAAGGAAGAGTGGTTAGATTGCTACTTATATATGGAAATCCACGAAATTTTCTTTGCATCCTTCCCTACTGAGTTGTACAAATGGATCAAAAATCTAGCAGACAATCAAGTACAGTGTAGGCTCGAAAAACCCATTGTGTGGACTCTAGAGTTGGTGCACAGATTGGAAGCATCGGAAGACAAGATCACGCATGTTGTCGATCACTAGTTGGATCAAATCATAGGAGGGTTCATCATCGAATTCACGGTAGATACTTCAGTTAGCTATAACGAAGCGAAACGACGCTTCCTCAAGGGACTGCGAGGTAAGTACATCAAATCTTTGAACACTTGGATTAAAATGCTACTGTGTGAAAAGAGGGTTATGCAAATAAATTAATGTTTGGGGCTACGTGGAGTGGTAGGGTCTACAGAAACGAAGGTTGCACAAAACTCGAAAACAGCCCCTTGATATCACCACCATGAGGGGGCAAAGAAGAGCTCACGAAGGTTTCACCAAGAAGTGTGATCAGTCTGATAAGGCAGAGAATTTTGTGCATACCACCCCCGCCCACACCACCACTAGTTTCACCATCTTCACCCCTGATTTCGCCCACACCACCTCCACCACCATCATGAAGTAGTATGGCCAGCACGATAAAGCTACCAGTGTTCAAGGGAGTAGGGAACGAATATCCAGACCAATTTTTGTTCATGGTAAAAGCGGTATGGGAAGCACAAGGTGTTACGGAAAACAATATAAAGAAGGAAACATTGGTCAGTGCTCTACAAGATCACGTGCTGACTTAGTATAATAAGAATTCCAATGACAATCCAAATGCAGGGATAGCAAATATCCAGACTGCACTAAACCAAGAATTTAGCAGGCCGAAATCGGTGGCACAGTCGATTATTGAGTTCAAGGAAATCACCATGCTACTAATCGAAACCCCGAGGGAGTTGGATCAAAGACTAAAGTGCACAATTCGCGAAGCGAACATGACCTTAACAGACGAGCAACACTGCAAATGGTTTGTAGCCTCGTTAACACCACATCTACGAAACACATTGTCGTAACAAAGGCTAACCACTCAGGATGAAGCTTTGGAGGTCGCGATGAGATTGAACGAGACTCTGATACAAGATCCAAACCTATGAGTCCAATAGATTCACACGTAGTTAAATAACTTGTGCCTGGAGATGCAGAGTTTGAAACAAGACAGGATGGCTCGTGGAGAAGTGCACGAGGAGGTATGGTGTGTAAAGTGAAAAGGCTAAGGACATGACAAGGACCATTGTCCAGTCTTCGCAAAATACATAGGGAGAGGAGGGCCAATGCCATTGAGACCGGAGGCACAAGCAGGACCAAGCGTGGCATATGCATTGTGGTGCGCTATTTTTTAGATAGGAGGGAAGCACGCTACAGATAATTGCCATCTATTATAGAAGTATACATAGAATTCCCAGTAGTTGTTCTATAATTTCTGCAGGTTAGTAGGCCATGATGAGCACACCTGTAGAAGTTACGAACTGATGATGGATCGGACTCCTACCTATAGAGTTCAGGCTGATACATGGACCCTTGATCAAAATGCAAGAATGGCGTGCGCTGGATTTCAGGGGCATGGATGAGGCTGAGGAGGAATGGGACCAGGAAGAGGTCGTGGCCAACTGATATGTTACAATTGCGGAGGACAGGGGCATTATGCACGCGATTGTACAAATCCAACAAGACCATCATGCTTATATTTTACGCAGTTTGATCATGAGATGGAGGACTGTCCCACGCTGATAGCGAGGTTGAGCGATAAAGGAGCACTCCAACCTCCTCCAACTCAGAACCTACAAATGATGAGGTCTAAACTGCGCGAGGAAGACTCGAATGTAAATATCATGCTCTGAAGTGGTATTACGATGGGGGATGACAAGGGAAAGAAACCCGAAGAAAGTACCTGGGTTTACAAGGCTCCAACGAAGGAACCTAAATTTGATCCGGAGCACGCTAAAGAGACATTCATGGAAGCTAAGAAGAGCTTCGCGGATGCCTCTACTTCAGGAAGTAAAGACAGACTGGAACCAGAAATGGACCCATCGATGCTCACTACATTCTTGGAGGCATGCATGAAGCTGCTGCGCGATAGCAAGGCTGTGAAGGGGCTATAATAAATCATAACTAGATGTGTTGGGACCGTGCCAGGAGAATCACGTGTAGTCTAGAAGCTCGAGAAGCACACAACGTGAACAGGAAGGGAGATGAAATTGACCGTGGAAATCAGGGAATATGAAATGGATCAAGTGATTCTGGATCTAGGATCGGACACGAATGTCCTGCCAAAGTAGATATGGGAGCGCATGGGCAGACTGCGCTACAATGGTCTCCTATCCAACTGCGAAAGGAAAACCAGTAGAAGATCCTACCTATGGTGAGATTGCAAGGAATCACAATAGATATCGAAGAAGCAAGCATGCTTGTGGATTTCGAAGTAATAGAGATTGTTGATGATAGCAATCCCTATCCCATGATACTAGGAATAGATTGGGCCACTGACATGAATGGAGTGATAAATGTAAAGAAGCGCAAGATTATTTTTGAGAAACAGTCACTGCGCTTAGTGGTACCTTTAGACCCTATAGAAGGATCGCGCTACACAGAGCCAATGCTTGACTATAATAGCAACGACGATCTAGACTATATCTACAAGATAACCACGTGGGATCAGAACTAGGTAAATCCAACAGCGGATGGCAGGATTTCGTGGTAGCACGAAAGCTCCTGCACCTCAAATTCGGACGAGGAAATAAAACAATGGCAGAACCAGTTACACGAGGTAACCACACTCAACTATAACATGATGACAAGGTCGTTACATTGTGTAACAACAGAAGCAAGAGATCTACCTATGTATGACGGTTTGAGTGAGGTGGATGATTTCCTGAACAAATTTGAGAGAGAAGTACCACAACAGCAGCGTTTCAATGCTCTGAAATGGGTACTGCGGGCTACGCCTGCAAGGTGGTGGGGTACGCACCGGAAGAGTTTAGAGGACTTGCGTGAAAGCAGAAGGATGATATGCCTAAGATTTTGGAAGCCTCAATTGTGGATAAAAGGCACGTATGACGAACAAAATAGCCCACGTGCCCACCTTTCCCGACGGATACAGGCGTATGGTGCGCAACCTGCACGAACGCACACCGTCTCCACGATAAGAAGCACAATCAGCAAGTAGGAGCGGGCAAGATAATGGCGTGAACAACCCCTCTATTTGAGACCAGGAGGTATGACAAGACCAAGCACGTAGAAGTTTATCCACATGGAAGCCTTTGACGAAGTGTATGAAGTACTGAGCAGGGTCCACAATGTGAAACAGACTGACTAGGACCTGCGCGTACCAGCAGTTCTATGGGCGTACAGGACCACGTCCAAGAACCTAACCGCGCAAGCACTACCAAGGCTAGAATATAATATGAACGATGTAAGCCCTCTAGTACTTGAAAGGCCTAATCCAGCACTAGTAGGGGCAACAGTTCGCAAAACCTTGGAAGCCGAAATCCAACAGGGAAACTTTAGACTCCAAGAATTTGAAGAAGAAAGGGTACGGTTAAGAAAGAGAAGTGCATTGGTGGATGCAGAAGTCAAGAAGCTGGAAGATGAGATAAGGGATGAGTTTCTTGATAACAAGACCATGGTGATAAAACAAGGTGCACACAATCATGTTGACAAGCTTGAGGACTGTCACCGCGAATTGATCATTCTGATGCCTTGGCTTGGACCACGTATTACTAATAGAATTAACCCGACTGATGTGTTACAAAGGATAACGTGTGTGATGCAGCTAGTAACGGTAAGAGGTAGGTATTTTCCAGAAGGAATGCTAGATGTTCAGAGTGCTCGGGAGCTACGCGAGGTTGGAGCTGCGCGCAGAAACAAAAAGTTGCGAGGTCTGCAACCACGCACGGGGGGTTGCACTGCCATGTTGGTTGGCCAGAAAGTGATTGTTGAAGTCATTATTCACGATGGGATGCTCGACTTGAGGCCAAATAGAAAGCAGTTTAGCGGGAAAAGGCCGCAGCAGCACAGGAAGTAGCCACGAAGGTGGGCAAGGGCCAAACAACGCCTTCACAGGGGGAGGAAGCAGTAGGTACGGACCCACAAACCGCATCAATACAGCTCAAGCACCAACGCCCAGCCGAGCAAGCAGGGCCGTGGAAGAAGGCCAAGGCCGCAAAATTGTCCATTAACCCGATCACCCTAACCAAGGGTGATCTACACGACATCAGTGAAGTGGTGCACGATGTCACCATTGAGGCTCTCCAAGATTTCATGCAAGAGAAACAGATTGTTTTGGGGGCCCTCAAAGTGTAGGTGCAGGAATTACAAGTACACCCCCCTCAAGTTGGTATAGTCGAATCCTTGGCAGCAAAGCAAATGTTGCACGCAGATAAAGAACACCATAGTGCTGCTGGAAGGGGCACTAGTGGCATAAAATGAGGCCGATAGGAGTGTGCTAAGGTCTCGGTATCAAACTCACTGCACTCCCACACAAGACCTTATATGTATTGAAAGATGGGATAACGGCAAAGCTACGAGCTAGGGAGAGTTACATGCTCCAAGTCATCAGTGAGCAGAAAATAATCATGGAGCAACTAAGCTTGCAATGTGATGAATTGGTGTCGCATAATCAATAGCTGGTACATGTGATAGACGATGCTTGTCAAAGCGTCCCAAAGTTGGCCATCCCAGTAGACATACCAGTAGAGGCGCGGATCCACAAGTTAGCCGCAGGTGTCCGTAAGGTGATAAAAGAAATGACAAAGGTTCAGTTAGAGCTGAACCTTCATATCGCGGAGCTATGGTTAAATGCGCAGCCATCCACTCCCTCGGAAATCAGAGAACAGTGTGCTAGCGCTATCACAGCGGGATTGGAAGAAATGGAAGGTGCAGTGTGAGACTGCACCAACATGTTGGAAGAATCATTTGAGGTCCTCACAACTTTACCGGAGGACCCCAACATCCAGTGCTTAAAGACAGAGGCATGAGAATTCCAACAGCAGTATGACAGTGTCTGAGGAACTGCGCATACGACGGTCCTCACCCAAAGGCTTGCGCGAATGCAGCAGGCTAAATCACTAAAGGAGCAGGTGGACGTGACATAAGGAAGCAATCCTCAAAGCGCGTGTCTAGCCTTGGATGAATGAGGCCTTCACCATCACGGTAGACATCAAAGGCAAGCTCACACACATGCAAGGGATGCACACATTGATGCAGAGAAGCACTCCCGACACAAATGTCTCGGAACATTGTATGCAGTAGATCCAGCAAGCAACAGCTCAATGCATTGCTGACGTTTGCGCAGTTCGAGAGCAGTTGGAGGGACTCCGCGCAAAGATCGTCGTGCTAACACAGTGACTCGAGGGTGAGTTACGATGTTTGCGTTGGGGGCCTGTTGGGCATGGAATCCGCCCAAGGCATGTTTTGGGGCTTAAAGCCCAAGTTTTGATCAAATCTTGTTGTAAAGATCTGCGAATTGTGGGCACGGGGCTTGAAAGTATGATAGAGTCACAGGGTTGTCCGCCCTAGTTTTGTAATGTAATGTCGGCTGGATAGACCTACCCATGGTCCGCGGACCATGAGATTGTATAAATAGAGTGAGGCTCTAAGTAAAGAATAACCTAAGTAAGAGCATGAGAAGTCTAAGTGATTAAGTCGCAGTGTGAAGTGTGCCTTTAGGTCTAGAGTAAAAGAAGGCTCTGCAGCTGAGTGCACAGTAACCTAGTAGTCCGCAGCTGAGTGCGCAGATCCGTGCAACTGAGTGCGCAGGGTGGAGTCAAGTCTATAACCAAGGAAGGAATTAATAAAGAGAAGTTTTATCATAATTTTGCGTATTTGTTCTCGGGTTAAAGCATGTTTGATATAATTGGAAAATATACTATTTATTTACTGCGCGCACTTGTATGAATGGTTTATGTTGTTAAGTATAACTTAAATCACGCAAGTAGGCTAAAATAATCAACTAACATTGGAATATCAGTAAGGTCTTTGGTAATAACAGAAGAGTGTGATGTTTAACCCTTAGGTATGGTTGCGCAAAGGCAGTATATCAAGTTGCGAGGTACGAGAAAGTGCGTGAATCAACTTGTGCACAAGGTCAAACCGCAGACCAGTTGAACTCATTAGACATCTCTAGGGTGCGAAAACCTGGTTCAAACACCCTCCCATACTACTTCGAGTGAGACCTCAGCCCACGCATCGTGGACTATTACCAAAAGGGCCAGTAGTACCGAGATTTGTTTGGATAACTCTGAACCTGGGTCAAGCCCCAACAAGCCAACAAGAGGGGCATGTTAGGTCCCTATAATACTAGTGATTCCCCCATTACTATTGTCATTGTAGCCCTTATTGTTATTATTGTGCCCCTATTGTCCCCATATTTTTATTAGTGTGCCCCATAGAAACCCATTATTGTTATTGTTGTGCCCTTATGTCATTACTATTATGTCGACTTTGATTGTATTGTGACCCCTTAGACTCCTATACATAGAAAGCAGGTTCAGTCATTTGAATCATCGAACAATTTTTCATTTGTGCAATGTAAAGGAGGTTTCCCCCTCGAAGAGGCTGATTTTAAAGGTGTTCATCTACTTTTTCTTCTATTTTGTGAGTTGGTTGCATAACAGGTAAACATGCCGACAGCAGTGGCACGCCTTCCTAGTCAACAGCCCAGTTATCCAACCCTGCAATTTTTTTTGTTGTTGAGCCAATCAAATAGAACATCATAACATTGTCATACAACATTGGATTGAGGCGAAACAAGTGTTGTTGGAATCATAACAATGAACACTACGACTTAATGCCTATTTTGAAATATTATAGGCACTTTCATTTTTGAGCTAAATTTTGATCTTTGACCTTTGTAACCCTTAACATATAACCCCCCAAAAATTTAATTTATAATCCCTATCATTTGTAATAATTAAGACTTGACTAATAAAATCATTAAATCTTCACTCATATAATTGTTTACACTTGATCCTAACCCCTAACACATATATCCACAAAATATTAACTTGTATAATTCCTTACCAAAGTAACCCTTAGTTTTTATAGCCTTAGCCTTCAACCTATAATTCCTAGAATCTCTAAGTCTTAATCAATAATATTAATATTCAATACCAATTAATCCATTACACCTACTTTTTATCACCCATATATTAATCCCTAGGATCATTAACCTTTGTGATTATAAATACAAATAACATTTATTATTTATAACAAGTATATATAATGAACTCTTAAATTATATATACCTTAATGCTCGTCCTATTTACTACCTCATTTACCATTAGAAACCATATAATCCTATAACCTTTGACCTTTATAACCATTGGAATCTATCCCACTAAACATTAATTTATATCCTTATAGACCATAACATGTAACATCTAAGTCATATAACCCTGAATATAAAACTTGTATAATCCCTATGGCATGAAATTTGATTCATAACACTTATATGTTGAATATTCTAATTGGTTTACCATAGATTCCTTATGACCAATAATATTTGAACCTTAATACCTATATCATATCAAACTTAACCATTAATATTAATAACCTTTACCATTTCATAAATCATAATACCTATAGATTTTTTAATCCTTCAAAGTTATAATCATTGACTCATAGAGAATATAATCCTTATGAAAAATATAATCCTCAACACAAGATTGTTATAACCCATACCATCATTATTCCCTATGATCCATTACTACTAAACCACATAATTCATATCACATATAACCCGTCATTTCTTGTCACCACCAATCCCTAATATAACCTTGGTAACCCATAACCTTTAATCCCTAACCATTATATGCCTTAAGATAGCTCGTAACCTCTAATCCATCGCTACTAGTTTATATAACCTCTAACATCTATAACACCCAGATATAAAATCTTAAAAACTTTTACTTTTATTGGCACATAGATTTTAAAACCCTAATACACGTCTTATAATCCCTAACACTCAACAAATGCAAAGCATTTTTCCTAATAAAAGTTATAACTCTCATCACCCATATAACACCTTAATACCTTAAACATATAAACCCTAATACATATAAGTTGTCACCCCTAACAAATATTCAATTATGATCCTTAATCCTTAAATAGTAGAATAACTATAACTTTGAACCCCCATAATCCCTATTTTTTAACACTTATAAGTCACAAACTTCTGACCCTTATAATTTTTTACTTTTATGACATTTAAACCTTATGACCCTTAATATCTTCCTCAAACACGTATAACCCTTAACCATTATAGACCCTTAATTCCATATACTTACAACCTCTTTCAATAACCCCTACCAACTCTATCACTACTAACATGCCATGTATTATACTCCTTATCCCTTCAATGAAATAATCTTAAACTTTTAACCAATATAACATGTCTCTTATGCTAACTCTGATTATCTAATTCTAAGAGATATAATTCATCATATAATGCAAAATATTTATTTCCTTAAACCTTATAACCCTTCACCGTTAACCCCTCTAACCCTATCCCATATAACTTAGACATGCTATAACACCTTACTAACATACCCTCTAAGTCTCAAATTATGTATCATTCTTATAACTCAACCATTTTATCCTTCAACAGTTTACTCTTATAATATATAACCCTCAAAGCTTATAGACCCTAAAATTAATCCTTAGATTTTAACTCAAATCACCCTAACCTTAACCCCTATAAACTTTATAAATCTTAATATATCCCTAAAAAATACCCATGAGGTGCAGACTAGTTGGTTTGAGTGGGGTTTATTCCCTGTCGGGTCTCAAGTTCAAACTTCATGGGGATGCGTTGATGATGGAAGCCACTTTTATGGAATTAAACTATCCCAAGGGTTGCCCAAGCTCAATCTAGCTTTGCACAATCTTGGTGATAGCATCCCACTAGTGGGTAGACCATCCTTCCGCCTAATAAACAAGCTATCCCTAAAAATCAATAATATTTTACCTTTATAACCCCTAAATGATAACATTTGTAAATTTTTTCCTTAATCATTTTATAACCATTAATTATCCTTATATTACAATAGCTATAAATTTTGTCCTTAATCATTTTATAACCATCAATTATTGTAAAATAACATATTTCTAACCCTAAACCATATATCCCTTATACTCTATAACTAGTAGCATAACCCATAACACTAATAACACTTAGTCTTTATAACTACATGACCCCTAAATCTAAATAATTATCACCCATAATATATATATCATTAATCCTTGTAACCCTAGTCAATATAACTTGTATCCATTATAACCATTTATCACTATAATCTTGATATCCCCTAATGATTTAATTTAACACCTAATCTATGTAACACAAACTTATATAACTCTTAATATTATAGTATAGTATATTTTATAATCTTTATAACTGATATTCCATAACCCATAACTATTATTATTCTAATATAATATATCCTATATAATTCTTATCAATCTTATCACTTGAAGCCATTATAATCCCTACCATTGCTAACATATGACCTATATAACCATACCAACTATATATCTTCTTCTTTTTTTAACTCTATAACCCCTAAACCTTGTTACACCTATCACCCCTAAGTCAACCTCCATAATTTCTAATTCTTATAAACCTTCTCCACTAGGGATTATAACATGTACAACCCTTATAACACAATTAAACATATAAACTTAAGTATCTTAGTTATCACCTTAATTTTTCCTATAAGATTTACCCTCCATAATAATCAAATATTAATTCCTAACAAGTATAATTTGTAACCTTCACAACCCCTAACTCATATGATCACTAATTTTTTAAATATCAATTTAAATTACCTTTAACCCTTAATATATAATCCTTAAACATTATATCCACAAACCATTTACCCATAACATTTAATTCCTTATTCTCTTTTCAAAAGAATACCTATTAGGATCTCCCTTTGTTGTTTGGATTATTTAAATGTAGGATGGCTCAACCACCTTCCAAAACACTAGTTATTAACCCTAAAAAATTCAACTATATAATGACTTTAAACCCCTAATATGTAATCCCTAAAATTTATATTCATTAACCATTTAACCATCACACTTAATTTCTTATGGTTCTTTTCAAAAAAAGGCCTCGTAGGATATCCCTTTCTTGATTGGAATATTTTAATGGAGGGTGGCTCAACAATCAACAAAAACTAATAGTTGGTGACCCTAAGGAAATCAACAAGCTTTGAATTTATGGCTTGTGACCTTCCCATATGCATTTAAGGGATGATTTATTCAATTGAGCTAACCTTTACGGGTAATCCTCAACACTTGATATATCTATACTCACTCTTATAATCCCTAATCCTTATAACCTTAAAACCCTATAAAATTAATATAATATAACCATTACCCTTATAACCCTTTTCACCTGTAACTCATATAACACCCAAAATATTCATTATAACACCTAACACCTTGAAACCATAAGCACTAATCTCTTATAACCTAATCTAAACCTGTAACCCCTAACATTGAAATTTTAACCATTGATCCCTTTATCTTGAACTATAAGTTGTAATCCCTAGCTATTTTAAAATACATAAACTCTAAAACATATAACATATAATCTATAAATGCTAACATTTTTAACAACTAATATATAATCCTCATAACCATTCATTACTTTAACACAACCCTAAAACTCTACACCCCCTAATCCATAATATTATAAAAATTATAACATGTAATACTAATTTTTATATGATTTGGCACCAATGACATCTAACTATCATAACCCATTCTAAATTATAACCCTTATAATCCCTAATCACTTTAACTCTAATTAACACACATGACCCATTGTGTAACCATTAAACCCTAACCTCTAAGCTATAATATATTTACAGTGTAAATTGTGTCACCCATCAAACCTAACACGTAACCTTTTTAACCACTAAAAAATGAGCACAATATGACATTATTGTGGAAATTGCATGCACTCACAAAATTAAAGAAAAACAAAAACAAAACAAAAAGACAAAGAAAAAAATCCTTCTTCCTAGAAGGTTTCCTATATCTTAGATCTAGATTTTGTAGTTGTGTAGGACTATTGTAAACGAAAATAAATAAATAAAAATAGCAATTGAAATATCACAATAACTCTCTTCAAATAGACCCAAATTTCCTACCAATTCAAAAATAAATGATATCAAACAAAGATATAAGTTTCAACCCCTTCTAGGGAAACTTATCAACCATTAATTATAATTGAGGATGCATTATACAATCAAAATTACAACAATATAATTGCAATAAAATTAGTCCCTATATTCTTACTTAAATTTGAAATCACTTAACAGTTTTACCTTTTACTTATGTGCAATTAGCTAGACAAAAATGGTCTAAAATGGAAAAGGAAAAGCAATATATATAACTAATATTCAAATATGAATATAACACAAGATATAGGGGTTGAAAATTAAATACAAGTACTTCTCATATCCTTCTCTCAAGGCTACTAAAAATAATACAACTATCCAAAAGTACCTATCTAGGATAGATCTTCAAACCCTAGCTCAAATAAGAAGATCAGCACAAGAATCTCTCCAACACAACCTCCAAGGAAATATATCATCCACATGTCTTCTTGTTTACAAATCTACTCTAAGTTTTTATCCCAAAACCATTATCTCCAATATCTAATGCATGAAACCTCAGTTTAGAATTACAATATGCTCTAAGAAACTTCAAGAAGACCAATAAACTCTAGTGCCTCCAGAGAGATGGTGCTTCAAGAGAGAGAGAGAGAGAGAGAGAATACAAGTACAATTGAAGAATTACAAGAGAGAGAGCAAGTCTGCGCTCTCTTCTCTTAAGTCACATATTATCACAAGAGAGAATATAAGTAAGTGAATTAATATGTTCTGGAAATACTCTCTTCTCATATATTTATATGAGATTTAAGGAATTCCAACTATACTATATTGGATTAAGCCCTTACCGATAACCTAAATGAGCCCTTGTAGATTTCACATGTGAGACTTCTACTCTAAAGTATGAGTCTCGTGCTCCATGTAATATTTAAATCTTTACAATTAATGATGCATACACAAGTTCTTTATATATAGAAAAGTAAACAATAGAAATCACATATAATACACATAGATTTACCTCAAAAATATTTAACTCAAAAAACTAGCAAAATATTGAGAGCAACACCTCAAATTTTGATATCATCAATCAACTTCATTACTTACAATACAATATATATAATTCCATGGAATTCAAAACCACTAAAAAATCCACTAAGATTACATTTCAACTTTAATTCCTTAATTGGAGTTAAAAAAGCATGGGCTAAAAAACTAGGTGCCACAAAATTGCTAAAATAAAAAAAATCATGTGTTGAAAACCACCAAAAACAGACACAAAAAACAACATGTGGGACTAGCCATGCAAAGAATATAATTGTAACACTCTCCCCACCCCCTTGAATTTCCCAATATGATGGGAGGTTTTTCTTTTAACTAACCCAACCTCCATGGTCTCATCAAGAAAATGGGGTTACAAAATTTCTTCTTCCCCAAAGTGTGTGGAACTCACTTTGGATAATACCATCACATCCAGCAATATAAATTTCACCTCAACTGAATCATGGATTGAAATTTATGCCCATTTGAATTTTTTCCCCTTAACCACTTCCACATCAACAAGGACTTTGACATGGCAACCTAAGTGCCTAGGTGGATCTGCCACATCATTCCTGGTCTAGCATGGCACCATGCCATAGTGCAACTGTGCCACTGCTCCGAACCTCTGAGAGTGTTATGCTCCAAAACATCTGCAACATGACAAAATTATTCACATCAAACAAAGAAGGAATCCCCATCTACCACTCTCATTATTCCACGCCCAAAACCCAGTTATACCACACACAAACTCAACATTAAATTGAAGGAACTAATGGGAATATTCATTTCTTTAGATGTTGATTTTGACGTCGTGATCTCTATCCTAGGATGGTGTGGCATGACTCGTGGTGCCACCTAGCATCAACGCCATCTAGATCCACATCATTTCTCCCTTCTGTGACCTACTAAGTTCATACTAATGTCAAAGTGAGATCACCCTGCCATGTGGAATCCTCATATGATGACATATGTCACTCAAAATATTTCCATTTGGCCATCCAAAGGGCCATTTATACCTACCGTGTGTCACATTTTCAGTGTTCCATGTCAGTGTCTCTAGCACATCGATAACCCATGTCCTATGGATTCTCATGTGGTATCCATGTAGCCTCAGTCATACATCCATGTCAATTGCCATATTATCCATAATTTGTGAGTCCCACCGAGCCCAACCTCTTCGTGCAAATATCTAATTTCCTTTACATCTAGTTTAACTAATATCCTGGTGCAAGCAACATTTTCACTCGAAATATATTCCAAACCCCCGATTATCCAAACTATCTCATATCCATAAGCACATCCAGACATTCCAGACTGCATTCTTACTTTCGCTACCAAATGCCCCAGACTCTTGGATGCATCTATTTCCTATGAGGAAATTCCACTCTACACTAAACTATCACCAAGGGCCCCACCCCATATTTCAATCAAAATCTAGCTCACAAACATATATGGCTTCAAGTCGTTGGGATGCCAAAATGGGCCCTACAGCACATATTGGATTTATCAACTTTTCTATAAGATATCTAAGTTTACTTTAAATTTGGGCCTTCCACAAATATGCACAAGGGAAATCAACCTGGATGTCCAAACTCTCGTATACATCCTCCAAACCCACGTTGTATCCAACTTGGATACAAAATTATACTGATAGCATATCTAGACCCGGATACAACCAGATTCTTTGTGATTCTTCATATTTGGAAAATTTTATGAGTTTTTGATGCACAGTGTTACTCAAAACACTAATTTCTACAAGAATGAAGCCTTCATTCCAACTCACGCATTTCAGACATTACCCATGGACACAATTCAATAAATGAATTCATCAACATGCCTACAACCAAGCATCAAACCAATTAATCCATAGTTGATTGTGATCTATAAATTCAGACATAGTGGCATCACATTTTACCACTTAATGGATTCCACACAATACTACCAGTTCTATTGATAAATCATTCATGGCAATATCATTATTCCTTTACTAGGAAAATACAATCAATAGTCCCAAAGAGTCAAGGACCCATGAAATCCATAATATTCCAAATAAAGTAAATCACACACACAATAATAAACTAATTGTGCACATCAAGCATTCTCACAAGACCATTTAAGTAACTCTTTAACTCAAGAACATACCAGAAAACACAGGGATCTACAAGTCCCTCACAACCATGAGAATCATTCACATAACCATCTCATTATAGACAACTAGGAATAACACATTAATTTATAATTAGTGTTGACACATATGTTGTTATAACACATAACAATATCATTCACCATTCACATTGTAACATACCTATATACAAGTGAATATATACTTATCTAGTAATCTTAATGAATGGAAATTGATGGAGAACCTCAACTCTCCACCCAATCATAGGCCAAATGTAATGCAATCTTTCTTGTAGCCAACTACCCTCAAGCTAGATTCATAGTCTAAGGAGATAAGTGCTCAAGAGAATTCACACCAATGTCTAGCAACCAATTCACATAACGCTCGATAGCTCACGGTGTCTTCACCTTCATATAGGAATACAAAGCACATGATGGCTCCACTTTCTAAATACCACATTAAATCATATCCCACAGTGTCTCCACCTACTTAACAGTTATCCAAAGCATACAATGTTTCTGCCTGCAAACCATGCAAATATCCAAACTCACAATGTTACCATTATGTTATGCAGAGATCCATAGCACATAGTGATTCTACCCACTAAACCTTGTGGGTATCTAGACTATGTTGTGCCTCCACCTACTCTTCTCTGGTCTTCTCTTCACTCCCATGCTCCTCACCATGCTCCCGCTCTTGCGCAAATGCTGCTCTTGAGCGTCATCTTACTTTGGGTTCTTTCACAATTACAATATTCTCCCCACATACCATGTGTGTTTCTCATGCAATTTCCTACATATTAAAGCATGTCGCTCCCATAAGCAGCATATTGTCAATGTCAAATAATGTCCCAATGCCTGTCTTTTCTTTCCCATCAGTCTCTTTTCCTCCATTGACCCTCTTCTCCCTCTCAAATTGTAACCACGCCAACGCACCCCTTGAGGGAAGAGGTGGTATGGGGCTTTTCCTCCATTCAGGAAAACCATACTCCACTTCCTTGTTTGTTGTGCAAACCATTCAAATCAGTTAGAAACAAGTGGCATATTAAATGAAGCACCCTGATTTTGATCACTTCCCAAGAAACTCCTCATCAAACCTCAGAATCGAACACCACTCCTCTCAGACCAGTCATTGTGTTTACATTTCCACATATTTACATGAATTATAATTCATAGTGACATTTACAAGAGGAATAGAAAAAGAGTTATCACAAACCCCACCCTCTTAGATGAACACCATCCTTAGTTTTCTATACTTGAACATGACATTTAATAGCGTTCTATTCCCGAACATAATTTTAATTGTGATATTTATATATATAACTCTTTTTAAATGTGTTTACAAGGTAAATAAAATGGGTGAGATACCCTCATATAATCATCCATTTCCCAAGTGGCCTCATCCATTCCAAATTTCTTCCCTTGCATCTTTTCCTACACAATAACTTGATTCTGGAGCATGATCTAACTCCAATTTCCATCCATGTCATCCACTGTGTTGATTTATCCTTTATGCAACAAATTCAACTCATTACTTCTCAGGACACACCCTCTGCATCTCTGATCACAATTAGTATAATCATGATTATTTAAAAACCAATTTACTTTCTAACTTTTGTCATTCCCTTCTCTACTTCCTTAATCCCTCGAGTGATCCATTTCCTTGTATGTGAAGTCACTCACCTTTTAAGTTCAGGCTCCCGGTATCTGCTTCCTTAGCCCTCGAGCAATCCATCCCTTGGAAAGACTTCTTCACATAGGAAGAATATTCTTAGCCAAGGCATACCCTTGCCTTGATTTATTAACACAACAGGTGTCATGGCATACCACATGGTGATTAGCGTATTTCACAGAGTTCCAATGTCACCACAATAGCTCAATTCCTAAATTCTTTAACTCCAATGTGTTTTTATTGTGCACGCTAATATTATTGAGTTGATGTTATTTTCCTTACAATCAACCTCATGTATTTGTGTTGGACATTCATTAGTTCTTATACATCACAAGCATATGTGTATTATGAGTTTCATCATAATAATTTTAATCAACTCAAACATACCTTCATCAGCGTATTTATTT